>CM076581.1:938484486-938664754 GCA_034641835.2 Pinus albicaulis | reverse complement strand
GTGTGTTATGGTTGTTATCATTTTTTCCTCTCTTCACACCCTTCTTCCCTTTTTGGAAAACTTCTTAGTGTTTCCTCTACTTTAAGCCACTTGATAGCTCTTTCTTCTAACCTATGCTTCTATAAACTTTGCCTATACACAAATTACATACACTATTTCAGGTTTGAACAATATCATTTTATTCCATAAATGGCTGTGTATACCCCATATACTTGACGAG
Source organism: Pinus albicaulis (assembly GCA_034641835.2). NCBI lineage: Eukaryota > Viridiplantae > Streptophyta > Pinopsida > Pinales > Pinaceae > Pinus > Pinus albicaulis. Next base: position 938,664,534 of record CM076581.1, on the reverse strand, counting down.
TATATTTGGGTACCTGAGAGACACACCCAGTATTATTTCCAACTTTCTAAATGATGCAGTGCTGATGCTAATACCACTTGATGCAGAGTTAGATATGATACCACTTGATGTGAGAGACCTGAACTGCTTACCCTTACTATCTGTCGATCGGTCTCACAAATATACTCAAATTCAGCCCTGGCCTATGTTGATTCTCATTTAATTCAAGACCATGGGTCTGGAACTTTCCAACAAGTGGCACCAGTTGGCACTCTTTCCTCAACAATGCATAGGTCATGCTTCCGCATGCAATTCCCACACCACAATGCTTTCGGAGCACTTTCCTTAATGCCTACAAGGCTTATACTCACACCCCAATCTTTGACACATGACCAACCCTCATCGAGTTTCCTTAGGCTCCATTGGCTTCACTCTTCAACTATCACACAGGCTTTACTTACGCCCCAATCTTTGACACATGACCAACCCTCATCAGATTTCCTTAGGCTCCACGGGCTTCACTCTTCAACTATCACACACACTTAGTGTTGGTCCTACCTCCACATGACTTGTCACTTGGCACTTATTCTAATGTCCCTGATCCTGACAACAGAACAACAATTAAAGAAGAATAGACCATCCGTTGGTTCGTTACTTGACATCACCACCCTACATTCACCCGCTAAAAAAATCATCGTTACCTCAACAATTCCCTAATGGGTGATGGTGGCGACAGGAATTGACGGATTGGTTCCCATCTGTTGGGTCTGTTATTTGACGAGGTTGCTAACTCCTTTGCAAGTGCTCACACTGGCTATTGGATCTTGCTTCGTCACCGGTCTCGTCCCGCCTGCTTCTTCGCTCCTCCTCTAACCTCCCATGGTACTACAACGTTAGGTTGATGTCATGTCAGGTTCGACCTCCCAGCTGGGTCCCGATGCTGGTATTCGAAATCACTCGTAACGCTGCTATACAGGATGAACAACACTTTATGAGAATATTCCTATCTTTTCAGGCTTGTTAAAAGTGGTGGAAAAGTGCTTGGCAGTAAGGGTTTTTCATGCCCTTGTTAACTTGTTCCCGGTTGTCCAAAAGGCCCTTTTCTTGGCCCCATGACTCTAAGTGGAGTGCTCATGCTTTATTAAATTCTAAATTATGGATTTTTCATGTGTTTGTGACTTACTCCCTCTTTTTCTTTCTCTCGTCCTTCACTACTTTGGACCCACCATACTCACTCATGATGCACATGTATATACTGAGGCTTGAGGGGAAGTTTGCCCACAATGGGGCTCAACTCGACTACCTACACTCATAGTCGTGCACTCATCCCAACACAAACTCCCCACATATTTGATCCATTCTTCGATAAGTCTCAACATTCTTCACTCCAACAAATATTACGGAGACAAAATAGGGAGAGGACCATGTATTAAAACATATATTGGAGGATGATTCATACAGTATCCTTTAACACAAAAGATATGTATAATATATAATATGGACCAGAGATTAAAACATATATTGGAGGATGATTCACACACTATTCATTAATACAAAAGATATGGCCACATTTACATAGGAAGAGGCCCTCTCACTCTCTCTCGGACCTTTCTCATGCTTAGTCGCTTTCGATTTCTTCTATTCCTTCTCACTCTCTCTTATTCCCTCTCTCTTTCTCTATTTTGTTTTCTCCCTACAACTTAAAAAATCAAAATATATTTACATTATGGGGTTGTTCTACACTTGTCCCTCTTGGCAAAGTATCTCAACCCAATTGATTGGCTCTTTTAGAGTGTTCCACAAGGCTAGGAATGCCAATTCCCCAAAAATCCTTAATAACCTAGATTCCTTCTAGAACTGGGACACTTGTCCTTACATGAAAAATTCCTATTTTATACCAAATTATTACTAAGGGACCTTGATCTCTTTTGGAAATTTCATGACCCCTTGGACCTCGACAAACATGAAGAACTTGGGGTTTTATGCTCCCGCATCACTAAAATATGTTGTGTGCTCCTATACACTCTCCCTAAAAGGAGAATAATAAATAGGAATTTGAAATATTCAGAATCCTCTCTCGAAACTAAAGGATTTCCATGTATAAAAATCCTATGTTAAGTTGGATCCCAATTGAAATTGATATTGACATTATCTTTTTAGTTAAAACTTGGGAGCATGATGAGTCTAAGGCACCTTACATATATGGATTCATTTTATATTTAATTTGGAATAGGAAATCCTCTCACATTGGAATTGTAGGAATAACCGATTATTTAAAAGAGAGTATCTCTCATTGCACTCGAATTCATAATATAAACCCCCTCAATTAGTACGTTTGGAACAACATATCTAACATTAATGCTTAGAGAATTTATACCACAATTTTTTTATTTTGCACCTATCAACTCTACCTTTTATTCGAAATAAAATATAGATAATAATTTCACTTATAATACCTTAGAACATAGTATTCATAGTTGAAGAAGTGAAGGTAATATCATCTTGTTAGAATACTTTAATTCTAGAACTGGATCACTGGATCTAACCAAGTTATTCTTTCAAGTAGTGATTCAAACCCTAATCCTCTCTAGCTAATTGAGGACCTTGATTTAGATAACTAATTCAAGAGCATCTCCGCAGACGTAACTAAAAATTTATTTGGTACTGAATTAGCCAAACATTGTAGTTTTGAAAACCTTATAATTTGCAATGGTGTAATCAAGTGGTAAAACTCCCACCAAATGACTTGTATTCATGGGATTGGAGGTAGTGTTGTGGATTATGTGATATTTGACATCCTTGGTTGCAACTAAATAGTAAACATTGACCTCTTGAACGATCATGATCCTCACTTTTATCATATATCTTTAGCCAAAACTATAAAATTTTCCATGCAAAACAACTACATGCATGAGAATTGCAAGAGTCAAAACCACTTGCTTTTTTACAAGATTAAAATGGTTCACTTCTTAAAGTGTTTAGGGATTCACCCCTCTTAAATTATAGGTATGATATTGAAAACCTCTATCATAATTTTATTACAACTCTTTCTGCTACCATTAGAATGTTCTCTTCCATGATGTCATATAAAAAAGAATACTAGAACTTTCGATCCTTAGTATGATAATGATTGCAAAGTTGATAGAAATTTTTTTTAGGAATGCTCCTAATGAAACCTTAAATCTCTAATAAGATAAAAATATACAAATATCCTTTTAAAAAATGGAAAATATATTGTATATGTAGAAAACAACAGTAGGTCTTGTATCTCTCTTACGCCCAAACCTAGAAAATTTTGGAGGAAAATAATTATTCATAAGACTAAAGAAAATCATATGATTCTATTTAAGAATTTGAATAGTTACCTTAAAAAACTCTATCAATCCCCTACAGAGGATGATCTATCTTTTTTTTGGAAGATACTAAGTCTGTGGTTAAGAAGCTTTCTAATGGGAAAGCTTATGACATTGAAGGCTACCAAGATTAAATTTTGAAAATGGGAGAATTTATCCTCTTCTAGCATATGCATAGGCTCTTTAGTGGTGAAAAAAAATTACTTAACCCTTGGACGTTGAGCCATATTTTCCTTATATTTAAAAGTGTGGATAAAGAACTCCTTCTAATTACAAAATTATTATGATTAGCCACATTTTAGCCAAGTTATATGGTATTATTTTGGAAAAGTAGATTATCCTTTGGATTGAAAGCCATGATAAAAAAGGTAAAGGCCAAGTTGGGTTTACGAGATATCATTCATCCATGAACCATTTTTTACTCTTAGTATAATTGCATAGGAATGCAAAATAATAAAACTGATATATTTTGTTGTTTTGTTGACTTTAGAAAAGTTTTCACACCATTCCTAGAACAAAGCTATGGAAGTGTCTAGATGAGATAATGGTTGACAAGGCTATATGAGAATGTTATGTGAAGCTTAAGACCACTTAGGGTTTGCCAAAGGAAATGAAATTCAATATTGTAGTCAACTAAAGGTTTCCATTATTCCCTACCATTTTTGGTGTATACATTGATAAGCTAGAAGAATGTATATAGGATGAGGTTGTGGTGTCCCCATGCTCACAAGTATGATCATAATGTTTCTCCTTTATGATCAATATATTGTTCTTTTGGCAGGGAAACATTAGGATCCTGGAAACCACCTCAAAATCCTACAATATTTCTACTTCGAGATGGATATGATTATAAATGCTAATAAAACTGAATTCGTGACAATTAAATAAAAAAATATCACCTAAGATAATTTCATTTATGACAACGACTCCTTGGAGAAATTCCATTCGTACAAATATTTAAGAATTGGCATCCATAATTAGCTCAATTGGAATTAGAGCATTGATAAAAGGATAAATGAACGTTCTAAAGCTTACTAAGAGCTTGAAGACAATTATAAGTCTACAGATCTTTGGATTTTCGGTAAAAAAAAATCTCTTATTTGAGATTCTTTTCAGCCATGTTATTTTATATGGATGTGAGGTTTGTGGCTGTAGTATATCCAGAGAGTCATGGAGAAAGGTTGAATGAATCCAAAACAAGTTTAGAACCTAAAATCTCAATAATAAAGGAAATATTCCCTACCCCATCCTCTTAATTGAAGAAATCATTTCACCCATTGAAAGCATGACTATGACTAGGTTTCTTACATATAAGAATTTATACAACACAGATCCCAAGAGGTTTCCTAAAATTGCTTCTACCTCTAGCCGATACCCCCAACTTTAACTCAAGTGAATGTCGCATAGGGATGCCCAATATTGGCTGAACCATTAGGGAATAAAGGTGGGTATCATCTTTCAGAATTCAAGTAATATTAAAAATATCATTACTTCCAAATTTAAGAAGAAATTATGGGGAAATAAAGATCTAGAGGGGAAAATAAGTTACGATATTATAAGGATATGATTAACTCCAATTCCAAAAAAACCAAAGTTATATTTGTATTGATTAGTATTAAGAAGAAAATAAGGATTTCCAAGGTTAGAACTACTTCTCATGAGCTTCTTAGTGAAATTGGGCGTTGGACAATTCCCAAAATATTATCAGATGAAAGAGTTTCTCACTTGCGCAATCATATGAGGGTTGAAAACGAAAATCACTTTATCTTAGATTGTCCATATTATACTCAAATTATATTGTGCATAATGCAATATGATGCATCTTATTCTTAGATTGTGCATGATGCACTAGATGTGTTCTATATGGATTTTTTTCTCCCCTCTGCCCCTCATATATTTTTAGGTCTATATTTTCTACCCTATGGATGGTGGAGATGGTGACAATATCTCTCCATGTTTACTCTCTTGTGCATTCTATACAAATATCTCTCTCTATTTCTTGTGCATCACATTTCACTTCTAAGACAGGAGGAATCAAGATAAATGTTTCTAGATTTTGTCAGAAGCATTAATAGGAAGACTTCAATTTTTTGGGCAAGAATCATTCTATTGAGGATAAATCAAGATTTTTTGAAAAGCTTCAATGCTAAAAATATGAATGGAAAGTTCTTAAATATCCCTATCACCTAAAAGACTACAAGATCATTAAAAATCCACCATAATCTTGACCTCAAGGATACATGGGGGTGATCAAGCTTCCAGTACCTCAACTAGAACTTATGATTCTTTTAAGGAATCAATGCAAGGGAAGACAGCAATCATAACATATTTGAGTCAAAAAAATTCAGGCTAGTACATAGTAGACAAAATGGAGCAAACACTTGCTATGGAATTCAATCTATATGAGGTATCTTCCCTCTTTGTTTTCCTCCATTCAAAGGTTCTTTTTTGAAGATTTAATGGTTATTGGAGAAAACCTAAACTCTTTTTCTGGTGGGTTTTCACCTTTTGGACACCTAAGTGTGACATTTAATTGTGCTCTAAAGGTTTCTTCATAGTCCAATTTGAAACTAAATCAAGATCCTTAGTTTTGGAGGAGAGATGGGTTATTTATATCTCCATGGTTCCCAGATTTTGATGACACAACAATGGTGGTCTCAACTATGTCGGTTTAGGTGAGGCTTCCAAACCTCCTCCCAATCTAGCGTCATAAACCTTGAGAATATTGGAAATACTCTGGGAAAATTTTTAAAAACGGGTTGGAAATAATAGAGAAATATATTTTAACTTTTTCCAAAATATGTGTGGAGATATACCTCAGCAAAGGGCTACCATATCACATAATATTGAAACAAAAAAACTTGGAGTGGTCTTAAGTTTTATATTATCAAAATATGGCATTTTGATGTCGAAATTGTCTCTAAACATGACAACTTCATAACACATTTTCACAAGTAAAAATGAATTCAAAAAAAAAAAATCAATCCAATAAGCCTAAAGGATGGTAGTTTTTAGAATACCACCTTTTAGATGGAGTAGAAAAAAACATCAAGGACATCCATCCTATCCAATTAGATGTGGATGTTCTACCTCATATTGGAACAAAAGAATATGGGGATGCTACAACATAGTCAAGAACCATAACCCTTCTTTAGAATGGTTTTGAACCTGAAGGTATTTTGACTTTAGATGGGAATGGGGACACAAAATATCTCATGTTCAAGAGTTTTAGATTTAGACAAAAAAATCCCCTATATGGAAGTTGGTTGAGAATTGGCATTGGTTTTTGTTGAACCAATTTTATATGCTTGGAAAAAAGTGAAAATAGGAAAGGAAAAAAAAAGATAAACACAAATTGTCAATTTTTTTTTTGGTATGTTGTTCAAAGTTGTGTAAAAATTCCTTGTAGATTCAAACTACTAATTGTGATTTACCAAAATAATAAACTTGAATCTACTTTACTCATCAACTAAAACAATTTAAACAATAGTGAAATCATAAAGCATAAATGAGAAGAAATTCAGTCAACACATTACACAATGATTTCCTAGGGAAAGCCACAACTAAAAATACTTGTTATCTGTATATTGCATTAGTCAGAAAATATGAGAAGATTACAATGATTTTCTCAAGCACCAGAAACCTCTGCACTATCTCTATCTATCTCACTACTTCCTAAACAAACCTTGGCCAATACTTAACCAATTTTAAGTTTTCTCAAGTCCTTATTTCCTTGTGATGTTTCCTTTGAGATTAGGCCCCTGTTAGTTAGGAAATTCCTCAATTGGAATTGCACAATCCATCATAGTCCTTCATATGACTGCATGCACCACATGTACAATTTGGATGATTATACAAATGATAGTACACTACCCTTGAACTCCGATCTCAACTGGGTAACTCGTAGATCACACATGCATGAGTTGCTTATGGTTGATTTATCAGTTAACTAGTTGATCACAAAGTACACACCCCTCTACGTGACCTCCCACTAGTTCCTCCAAAAGTTGGAACTAGTTTAATTGACTTTAACTCAGTTTTACTGAATTAGTTAATTAACACTCAAAATAAACTCAACCTAGGGTCCTAAAATTTAGGATACACTCTACCTGACTCAAGTTAGGCCCTCGACTCAAATTAACTGAGCCAACTAATTCAAATTAACTTAGTTAAAATATTCTTGTTGTCTCCTGATGTGGAATTACAATTTTCTCCTCATTTAATTCAAGGGAAAATTAAATGAACATTTTTCTTGTTGCCATTTTCAACACTCCCTCTCAACAAGAAAGGGATTCAAATCTACCCCGATCTAGAAAATTTGGAATGTATTCCATGAAACACCTTTTATTATTTTTGTTTCTATTACAACATCTGTAACTGAGAATAATAGAAAAGTAAAAAATAATCACTGAATCAATCTACATCTGTCTACTCAGAAAAGTGTGTTGTTGTTGAATTTACTACTGAGCCTCCTAATTTATTTTTGACACTTCTCTACACTCCTCAGTATCTGACTAACATTGATCTTCCCACTACTAAATATTGTGCCCACCCCCTCGAGCAAGGTAATGATCCGTAAGAAAAAAAAAACCTCAATGTACCCTCCCCAAATTTCTTCACTTCTGGGACTATTGCTTCACATCACCCCACCTCACACCTTGAGGTATGGCTGCATGTGCTTTCTCTGCCCAATTGGCTTGAAATTTCCCCCTACTAGAGGTCTCTTATTGAGTGGATGTCTCCACTTGGCCTCCTCTATTCTTCTCCAACTGTGGTTGCTCCACAACTTGTTGAGGCTACTTCGGAGGCTCCATTTTGAGAGGTAAATATTGCTCCCTCTCAATCACCAAGTCTCTAACATTTTCCTTTTTCCTCAAGGATTTTCATTCATTTTCTACCTCAAGTGAATACACTTTCTTGACATGCACAACAATCTACTTCACATGTCCCATGGAAATGTGTCTCAAGAAAACATTCCCTTTGCTAATTATCACATCATATACTTGAATATACTCTACTCATCAACGGAAAAAATTTAAATGATCATGAAATCATAAAGCATACATGAGAAAAAATTCAATCAACACATTACACAATCATTTCCTAGGGAAAGCCACAGCTAAAAACACTTATTATCTTTATATTGCATTAGTCAGAAAATATAATAAGATTGCAATGATTTTCTCAAGCACGAGAAACCTATGCATTATCTCTATATATCTCAGTACTTCCTAGACAAGCCATGAAAAATATTTAACCAATTGTATGCTTTCTCAAGTCCTTATTTCCTTGTGATGTTTCCTTTGGAATTATGCCCCAATTAGTTAGGAAATTCCTCAATTGGAACTGGAAAATCCATCATAGGACTTCCTCTCACTGCATGCACCACCTATACAATTTGGATGATTATACAATTGATAATACACTACTCTTGACACTACAAGGAAAAGACCCTCTAGTGGAAGTTATAAAGGAGGTTTTAAGTGTTATAAAATTGGCCAAAATTGTCAAAAAAAATTGCTATAACATTCATTTTTGGAAATGGAGGTTTTGACAGAGCTTCTAATGGTACTTTAACACAACTAAAAAAAAATGGGTGGCTGGATATTTTTACGGATGTGTTTCTCATTGGTGCACGCATAATGTGTGAACGCACCGGTGCATTTTACCCTGTACACATCGGTACTAGAAATACACCAAGCACTGGGATTGAAAACAAATTTCAGAAGCCTCAGGGCATTTAGCAATGTCCCGGTGTGTGTTAGCCACAAAGACGCATCGCCCTGATAAAAGGTGCATGCATCGGCGTCGTTAAGGTGTAAAAACGCACTAGGTCATTTAGGTGTTAAAAATCCACCGGACTATTAAGTTATAAAAACACACCGGCGTGTTAAAGGAAAACCATATCGGTGCATGAAATGCCTATCCGCTCGCCTGGGTGGTAGTCATCGATAAAGCGCACCGATCGTTCTAATTGGGATTGGTATTTGGTGCGATGACCATAGGTAATAGAAACACACCATTGTGGAGTATCATACAAACGCATCGGTGCACAGTAACTAACACACATTGGTGTTCATTTTCTATTTTTTTAGAAATATCGACATGTAAGAGTGTAATTATTGTGATTTTTTAAAATTCATTATTCATCAAAAGTCAACACATATCTTATAACAATATTGATATCAATTACATTTTCATTAATGCATTTGAATGTGATGTTTGGATGAATTTGTTATATGATATCATCATATTTCACATCTCTTCATTATAATATTTAATCATCCATATACTTAATCAGTGGTGTAACATTTCACAACGACAATTGAGAACACAATAGAATAAATTAAAACATATGTTATTATATATATATATATATATATATATATATATATATATATATATATATATATATATATATATATATATATATATATATATATATATATATATATATATATATATATATATATATATATATATATAAGACACTCTTTTTCATACAAAATGGGACAGTTATTGGTATCCCTTTGTCTTTCAATTGGGACACTATGTCCATTACATTAAATAAAATGTCTGATTTCATAGACAAATATTTCAAAAAATACAATGCCTTCTCTCATATCCAAACATATTGATCATTATTCTTCGCTAGAACTGTTGTCACTGCTCGAGCTACTTCCATGACTTGGGTTATTTGGAGGAATGCTTTTTTCATTATGTTTATTTTTTTCTTCTTCTTCAAGTTCCATCTACAAACATAAAAATAAAGTGTAATGAGTGTATATACATTGGTGAGAATAATAAAAAATTGCAATATTAAATAATACACATCAATGAAAATAGAAAAAAAATCTACCGTAACAAGAATTGACTCATGAACTATACACATTCTTTCAAAACAAGATTTCATACCATCTTTCACCAATTCATTTGTTGGAATAGTTCCATAACTTGTTTTCTACAAGTTTTATACCCCATAACAAATCATAGATTTAATATAAAATATTCTTTTGTTCTATTAATTACAGATGGAGCTAAGTAAACCAAGATAGATGCTTACAAATTCCATAGTTAATTTTTGCTATGCAAACATATATTGTCAACCCATATTTAACCCAATGTCAATCATTTTTTTTGATGGTTCTTATTTGTATGTTAGCACCTATTTGAATACATTCAATGATGATTGTTGTAAAACAACTTAAAATATACAAAAAAGAAATCTAATTTAGTTGTTATAAGAAAATAACAATTACCTAGAAACATACATATCGACCCTTTTCTTCCTTGTCATCATGTTTTATGTGTTGAATGAGTTCCATTTTCTTTTCTTTTCTGTAATAAAATACTTGAAAATTAATATTTAATGCTAAGTTTTTTATATATTGTACATAATCGAAAAATTCAATGATTACATATTACATTTAAAGCGCATTGTTGTTGAGATGGATCCTTGTGTGATGCAATTATGTGCATTTATTTGACCATCTCCTTTTACACCTTTTTGGACATTCCTACTCGCATATTTCTAATATCAAATCGTTGATCCTTTAAGACTTTCATAATCTTCCTGCAAATTTGACATGACAATAAACTATTTAATATTTATATTGATATATGAAAAGTAAATATAACAAAAGTGATATTTATAAATCATTGCTTTTTAGTAATATATACATATAATTTTAGAAAAAAAATTAAAGGAATATTACATTTTCAATCCTTCTTTATTGTTGATCTACGTTTTTGCAATTAAAAGTCTGACATGTCTCATTGACCAATTCTCTCAAAATTGATCCTGTATTTTAAATAAAATTTGTTTCTTGGAATCATTAGATTTTTGTTTGTATTGTAAGTCAAAAGAATGTCTATACATTCATTCCACTAGATCCCTTAAAGTTTTGTAAAAAATTTTCCCCCTTTCTCTAACCTCCAACACCACTACAGATGAGCTAAGGAGAAATTCATTTTCATCTGAGTGTTTTATTTTTTCCTTTTCTTCGCTATTGGTCCCTATATAAAATTAAACATATATGAATTAATATATTACTTGAAACATGTTATCTAATATTTTTAAGTATATTATTAATGAAAATTAAAAAACGAAACTCATATTGGATTGATAATATTTTTTCATTCACAAGATTCATCCTACTACAAATTTTCCATCAAGATTTTACACTCTTCTAGTCTTAGATCATAAATAATCCTGTGGCTCTACATGATACACACTAAAAAATACATATTATTTAAACTTAAATATAGTTCAAAAATAATAATTTTTGTAAATAATTTACAAAGAACTTGCCTTTTTTGCTTTTTTGGATGTGCTATCAGTATTTTTGTTACTTGAACTCTTTTCAGCCATTTCTTTATCAATATGAAACCTATACCATTCGTTAATATATTTTATAAATAAATCACATACTTTTCAGGTAAAAAATAAAATGAAGAAAACGGTGCGCCTTTCACAACTTACGCACCGAACGCGGTGTGGTATGTTCTTATAAACGTGCCACCAATACATTAGAAACACTGTATGGTGTTCTTTTTCAAAAAGGAGACCTGGTTCATTATATTAATACTAGAGCACCGATTACCATAAAAATAAATGAATAAAAAAATCTTTTTATCAAACAATTTTTTTTTTAGTAAGCACCTGGTGCACTATACTACAATTGTGCACCGATACACTATTTTAAACAGTGCACACCAAACTTAAAAAGTTTTTTTTTTTTAAATCATGCAAGGGCTGAGAGGGACTGGGATCTGACTTTGTAAGTGGTCCCATGGGTTAGATGTCATATGCCTATATATATAGTAATACAAACCCTATAAATCTAAAAGGAAAAGCCCTAATTGTGAAGTCACATTTGTTGGAAATACTGAGAGGGGGGTGAGTCAGTATTTCTTTCCAATTGTTAATTAATGCCAGTAAGATTCTTCAAAATTAAAGATAGAGAGGTGTATAATGATAATATTAAGGATTAATAAGAATTTCAATTTCCTTTCTAATAATAGTATACAATATATGAGTGAGGGCACCAACCCTTTTAATGAAATAGGGACCAACCTATTGCCAAGCACAAACTTGGACTTTGATGAGGCTCCGACCTCTAGGGCTTTGACACTATCTGCTCAAGGCAACAACCTTGTGTTTAGGAGCTCCTACTCCAAGGACATCAATCCTTCTTTTCTTGGTTTAATAAAGAATGTGAATAGTGCTTACTTGAATGTTCTTGACATATTCATCACTATATTATTTCTTCCAAAATTCTTCATTGACTTCACTGTCCACTTGTCTTCATCACTGGACTTCAATTAATCCATCAATACTATTGTATTTACTGTCCAAAACTTTTCCACTTCAATGTTAAAAAATCATAGATTATTTAATATTTCATGTCTCCAACTCATCATTGTTCAAGCCTTCAATTCTTCATAAGTTCTTTACTATCCAGAGGTTGTAAGTCACCACAGGTCTGAGCTTTATAAATACTATCACAAGTTCAAGCCAAGTCACAAATCTGAATTATAATAGGTGAAATTTCTTCTAAAGTCTGAGCTTCAAAGAGACAGATGAAAGGTAAACAATTCTGAGGCAATACTCCACAGGCACGAGATAATATACCACAGGTGTCTGAGGCAATACACCATAGGTCCGAGCTCCAACCTAGGCTACAATCGAGCTCCAACCTTGGCCTCAATCCAAGGCACTGTTGTATGAACGCAGGTGTAGAAGGTTTGAACTGTTGATGCCACAGGTCCGAGACAAGTGATCTGAGCTGACTGTCCTAACTGTCCTCTAATCCGAGCTAACTGACCTCCAACCCAAGCTGAGCCTTAACTTCAGCAAGTCTGATTTCTGTAGTAGGTTATACCTTTGTCCTTAAATGATATCAGCATACTTCTTATCACAAGTTTGAGACATCTATAATTCTGAGCTGTATAGATGATCAATTCAGATTTTAACCCATGCAAATATTTCTTGAAAAAATCCTCCTCGCTTCTTCTAAGTTCACTAGCTGTGAACTTTTTATATCTATGCAATATCTTATGTATTAACTCTGAATTGCTTGACCTAAATTAATGTCTAGAAATTAAAGTTTGATGTTGTATTTATACGATTTTGACCTTAAATTGAAGGGACGCTTCTTTTTGGAGGTAGGCCTACATGAAGGACAAGGATAGGTCGGCTCACTACTAAAGTTAATTTTTCTTGATTTAAAAATTCATATCTCATCAACCTCTTGGAGTTTCTAGCCAAGTGAGAGCTCGTTAGAAAGCTAAAATTATGCTCTAAAAGGTAGTGTAGGTGTCATAGTGAAATTATGCCTCCAAGGTAGAAAAATTATTTTTCTTTATAACTGTCCTTGAATATTTATGTGCAAAAAGTGAAATTCGGCCTCCAAGGTCATCTTCATTGTTAGGCTTATCAATCATAGGGTCATAGTCTGGCTTCTCCTTCATCAACCTATTGCCATCAACGGCAACTTGGATTAACAATCTCCCCCTTTTTCATTGGATGCCAATATTTTTCTTCTCTCCCACTTTGACATCAATGGTAATGGGGTGCCAAAGTACACCCCCTGTCATGTTGCTCCCCCCAACATACTGTACCCCTGACATGCTCCTGATTTAATGTGATGCAAGACCAATGACCCCCATATTTTGGCAAAGATACTCAAATGCTTCTCGTGGAAGGGGTTTTGTAAAGATATCAGCAATTTTCTCTTTTGTATTGATGTATTCCAACCTGATATTGTGTTCAGCAACTTGTTCACGGAGAAAGTGGTATTTGATTGTAATACGTTTGGTCCTCGAGTGCATCACCAGATTCTTTGAAATACTGATGGTCCTAGTATTTTCACAAAAAATAGTAATTGGCTGCTTAGTTTCTATGTTGACATCCTTCGAGGCTTCCTTCATCCATAGAATTTGTGTACAACAATCAATAGCAACTATATATTCAGCTTCAGCTGTAGAAAGGGATATAGATGATTGCTTTTTGCTGAGCCAAAATACAAGACAATCTCCCATAAGCAATGCATTTCCACTGGTACTTTTTCAATCGTCCACACTTTCGGCCCAATTAGCATCGGAGTAAGTTGTCACAATAAGAGTTGAACTCTTAGGATACCAAAGACTGAAATCAATCGTTCCTTTCAAATATATGAGAATTCTCTTCACAGCTGCTAGATGGGATTTTTTAGGATCTGACTGAAATTTTTCTACCATTCCTATTGCTTGCATAATATTTGGTCTTGTAGCAGTTAAGTATAGGAGAGCTCCAATTATTGACCTGTAAAGAGTTGCATCTATGAGAGGGGTATCATCGTTTTTGATTAATTTACAATATATGGTCATCAATGTACTCATAGGTGCACAATCTTCCATCCCATATCTTTTGAGCACGTCTTTAAGATATTTCGCTTGAGATATAAACATGCCTGCAGAGTTTTGAGATATTTTTAGCCCAAGAAAGTAAGACAGCTCACCAATCATTGACATTTCGAATCTTTTGGACATATTTAGAGAACATTCATCGCTCATCTCATCATCATTGCTAGCAAATATTAGATCATCAATGTATACAAGAGTGATCAAAATTTTTTCCTTCTCCATCTTCATGTAGAGATTGCTACCAACTACTCCCTTTTTGAAACCTTCTTGTAGAATATAGTGATCCAAATTTGCATACCATGTTCTACGGGCTTGTTTTAATCCATAGAAGGCCTTGTTTAGCTTTCATACAAAGTCCTCCCCTTTGGCAAGATCAAATCCTTTTGGTTGCTCCATGTAAACTTCTTCCTTGAGATCTCCATTCAGGGATGCTGATTTTACATCCATTTGATAAACCTTGAATCCTTTTGAGCAAGTAAATGCTAAAAACATTCTTATGGCTTCCATTCAAGCTACTGGTGTAAAGGTTTCTTCGAAGTCAATTCCTTCAATTTGCGAGTATCCTTTGCAGACAAGTCTGCCTTTATTTCTGATGATTTGTCCATCTTCATTCATCTTGTTTTTGAATACCCATTTTGTTCCAATTATATTTTTATATTTTTGGCGAGGTACCAGTTCCCAAGTCTCATTTTTTTTCGATTTGAGACATTTCTTCTTCCATGGCCTTTATCCAATAAGGATCTTTTCTTGCTTGAGAAAATTTTTTAGGTTCTATTAAAGATAATAGAGCCACATCATATTTTCTTGGGGTGCTTATCATCCTTCTTCGAGTTTGGATTCCTTCATCTATATTTACGATGACCTGTTCTTCCAGATGATATCTTTGAACAAACTTGATCTTGGAGGGAGTTTGTGAGGATTCACTTTGAGGTTCACTTTGAGGTTCTTCATTCTCCTCTTCTTTTTCAGGTTCTTCTTCTTCACTTTGTTCAAAGAAAGGCTCAACTTCATGATCCTCTTTTCTTTTTTCTGGAAGGCCTTCATCAATATTCACAAAAAATATGGACAATCTCTATGCACATTTCTAGTTGATTTCTTTTTTATGACTACAAATTCATCTTCATCAGACTCATCTTGTTTGGAGAAGAAGTTCTTCTTATTAAACCCTTTCTTTTTGTACATCATTCTTTTAGAGTCCTTTTCATCATCACTATCATGTTTATGAGGACATTTTGCAGCATAATGACCTATTCTTCCACAATTGAAACAAATAAGAGGGTACTTACCTTTTAGCTTAGATCCCCTTTTTAGTATTTGTACAAATTGAGCTAACTCGTTTTCATTTTCATATTCATCGTTGTTTCAATTCCATCCTTTTCCTTCTTTTATAGATCTTGAGGCTTTGAAAGATGCTTCTTTGAAATTTGGGCTCCCTTTCCTCATCTCATAGGAAATAAGAATTCCATGAAGTTCATCCATCTTGAGAGTATCTAGGTCCTTCATTTCTTCTATGGCACTTACTTTGGAGTCAAATCTGTCAGGAAGCGATCTCAAGATTTTTTGAACAATGGTGCTTTCTTCAATATTTTCTCCTAATTCTTTAAGAGAGTTAACTACTTCAACTACTTGGAGGAAGTATGATGCGATATCTTCTTCATCATCCATTTTCAGACTCTCAAATTGTCTTCTATAGTTTTGAAGCTTTGAATTCTTAAATTTTGAGTCCCCATCATAAAGAGAAACCAACTTATCCCATACTTCTTTGGCTGAGTCATAATTCATGACTTTCGTAAATTCAGAATCGGTAATTCCACTAGTGATGGAATTTAAATCTTTGGCATTAGAAATGTAGGCTCTTCTTTCATCTTTATTAGTTGGAATACTAGCGGGAGCTTTGTACCCATCCAAAATAGAGTGCCATACTTCAGGACCAAGAGACATTAGATAGTAGGACATCCTCTTTTTCCAAAAACTAAACATTGTTCCATCAAAGATAGGCAGTTTCCCTGTTGCTTCCATGTTCTTCATTGTGCCTAAGAATCCTTCTTCCAGAAGTTAGCCTGATAATGAAGAAGATGAGTCTGATACCAATTGTTGGAAATACTTAAAGGGGGGTGAATCAGTATTTCTTTCCAATTTTTAATTAATGACAGTTAGATTATTCACAATTAGATACAGAGAGGTGTATAATGATAATATTAAGGATTAATAAGAATTTCAATTTCCTTTCTAATAATAGTATACAATAGATGAGTGAGGGCACCAAAATTTTTAATGAAACATGCACCAACCTGTTTCCAAGCACCAACTTGGACTTTTATGAGGCTCCAACCTCTAGGGCTTTGACCCTATCTGCTCAAGGCACCAAACTTGTGTTTGGGAGACTCCAAGGACACCAATCCTTCTTTGCTTGGTTTAATAGAGAATGTGAATAGTGCTTACTTGAATGTTCTTGACATATTCATCACTGTATTATTTCTTCCAAAATTCTTCACTAAATTCACTGTCCACTTGTCTTCATCACTTGCCATCAATTAATCCATCAGTACTGTTTTCTTCACTGTCCAAAACTTTTCCACTTCACTATTCAAAAATCATAGATTATTTAATATTTCATGTCTCCAACTCGTCACTACTCAAGCCTTAAATTCTTCATAAGTTATTTATTGTCCAGAGGTTAGAAGTCACCACAGGTCTGAGCTTTATAAACACTGTCACAGGTTCAAGCCAAGTCACAGATCCGAATTATAATAGGTGACAGTTCTTCTAAAGTCCGAGCTTCAAAGAGACAGATGAAAGGTAAACAATTCTGAGGCAATACTCCACAGACATGAGATAATATACCGCAGGTGTCTGAGGCAATACACCACAGGTCCGAGCTCCAACCTAGGCTGCAACCGAGCTCCAACCTTGGCCCCAATCCAAGGCACTGTTGTATGACCACAGGTGTAGAAGCTCCAAAATGCTGATGCCACAGGTCTGAGACAAGTGATCTGAGCTGACTGTCCTAACTGTCCTCCAATCTGAGCTAACTGACCTCCAATTCGAGCTTAGCCTTAACTTCAGCAAGTCGGATTTCTGTAGTAGGTTATACCTTTGTCCTTAAATCATCCAAGCATACTTCTTATCACAGGTCTGGGACAGCTAAAAGTCTGAGCTGTATAGATGATCAATTCAGATTTTAACCTAGGCAAATATTTCTTGAAAAAATCCTCCTCGATGCTTCTAAGTTCACGAGTTGTGAACTTTTTATATCTTTGCAATCTCTTCTGTATTAACTTTGAATTTCTTGACCAAAATTAATATCTAGAAATGAAGGTTTGACATTGTATTTATAATATTTAGACTTTAAAATGAAGGGACACATCATTTTGGAGGTAGGCGGACATGAAGAACAAGGATAGGTCAGCTCACTGCTAAAGTTAAATTTTCTTGATTTAAAAATTCATATCTCATCAACCGCTTGGAGTTTCTGGCCAACTGAGAGCTCGTTAGAAAGCTAAAATTATGCTCCAAAAGGTAGTGTAGGTGTCATAGTGAAATTCTATCTCCACGGTAGCAAAATTTATTTTTCTTTATAACTGTCCTTGAATATTTATGCGCAGAAAGTGAAATTCTACCTCAAAGGTCATCTTCATTGTTAGCCTTATCAATCATAGGGTCATAGTCTGGCTTCTCCTTCATCAACTTGTTTCCATCAATGACAAATTATATTAACAACATTAACAAGAAGAAGCAAGGGTTTAACGTAAGAATGGATTTTTTTTTATTTTCTTATTTATTTTTATTTTTTTCTGAATTTTAATTAAATGTAAATAGAAATAGAGATTGTAAATGATTTATTAGTAAAATGCATAGGAAAAATTTATTTTTTTACTATGTATGTATTAAATCTAAGGGAAACTGTAAAAAAACAATTATTACACTAAAATTTAACAATTTTACTATACTACAGGGTTTTTGTGTGAATCACCAGATGTTTCAAATTATGATTCTCTAAATAGTGTTGTTGTTTGAAAGTATTTTGCTGCTCCATAGTGTTCTCTTTCTCTCTTGCTCCAGGTATGTATCTTGTGCAAATCCCTTGAAAATTTTTGCAAAAATAATGAAATAATGAATATATTTTACTGTTTAAAGAAATTGTTTATGAAATTAGATTTCTGAAAATCATTTTCCGCTCATTTTTCAATTTACTGCTTTTTTTTTCACTTCAAAAAAATCAAGTTGCACTTTTTTTTTCCTGATATTCGGTGTGTTTGTTAACTAACAACACCGGTGCATCCGTTAATTAAACTACACCGATGTGGTTAACAATATGTTAGCACCGATAACAATAAGTCCTTTTTTAAGGCACCTAAATTACTTTTAGGTATGTACACCAAAATTTATTGTCGATTTTTCTCAAATGTAGGGAGAGAATATCATAATTATATCAAATGGAAAATTATTTAAAATCCATCTCGTTCCATAATATTTCTCCAATTCCATTGCAGAGTTCTCCCTACCCATCTCCAGACGTAATTACTTAATATTTTATTTATATTTTCACTATCTAATTGAATTTACTTTTTTATCCATGTCGTCTAGCTTAATAAAATTAATGTATACAAATTTTCAGGTTCATGTAGATTCAAAATCGAGTTCAAATGCACAAAATATTCAAACAGTTCCAAAATGTCGAAGGCTCTTATCAGGAGCACCGTATCGCAAGGTGCGGTTGGTAGATGAAAATGGACAACCACTTCACCCTGCCAATTGTAGCATGCCATATTCTTGCCACAATCATGGGACAATGATGGTAATAATAATTGTTTAGTATAATGTAATTATTTCAACATCAAAACAATTAATCATTCATTGACATGCTTACTAATTGATATCATTGATTTTGAAATAATCATATTAAAATATATATTTTTTAATTATTAGGATTCTAGTGATGATGACCGACCTACCTACCATATTCCATTGTACCCCATGACATTTTCAAATTGAAAGAAGATTAAAGTAAGAGAAAAAATCAGAGAGGAAAAATACCAATAATGGTTGAATCAACCACGTATTCAATTCCCACTACATCTAGATTCACCAATTCGAAATGACTACAACAATAGTAATTCTTCACAAGCTGGAAAGGGAGGCAATCAAATAGAGGTTGGTATGGATGATTAATTAGGGGATACGACTTCCATGGAGACAATGTTGTTAGATGCATTCCAGAACGATGATCAGCTAGGGGATGATGCTCATTTCGTTGATCCCTTTTTCGAAATCCTTATTTAATTCTTCTGCCACCCCTCTCTTTGGACCTGGTGGTTAGTCAAAGTACACCCATTTGGGGACAATTATGTTACTGTACAAATTGAACGCAAAGTTTGGCTTGTCAAATGCATCTTTCTTAGAAATTGAGGTAATTGACCATCAATTCCCTAATATTTTGAGAAATCTTGTCACACAATCAACATTACAAATGGTCAATTTTATGAACGCAAATAATTATCAGCATTAATGTACATTTAATATTTTCCATGAACAAAAACAATTTATTCAAAGATAAGGTTCTTCCGAGTGATAATATCTTGCTTGGTAGTTGCGAAAAGGCAAATCAATTGTTGAAAATGTTGGGTGTTGAGTACATATCATATCATGCATGTCCAAATGATTGTATTCTATATAGAGGATAATATGTAGACAAAGAGATATGTCTGAAATATGGGCATGACAAGTATGATAAATCAAAAAATATGGGTAAATCACAGGGTCCTCCTTTTAAGATATTGAGGCACATGCCTATAATCGGAAGGATTCAAAGGCTCTTTCGTTGCAAATAATTATTTATGTTGCAAGGATGGCATGCCTCACATAGAAGTGAGTTGGGAGTTATGTGAATCCCAACAAATTCAATAGTCATGAAGCATATAGAGGATACATGGCTCGAAAAATTCAAGGATGAATTACGAAGTCTACGACTTAGCATAGCCATGGATGGCGTAAACCCATAGTTCCAGAACATCAAATATTTTGTTTGTCTTGTAGTAGTGATAAATAACAATATCCCCCCATGGTTGTCTATGAAGAATGAACATATTATGTTGGATTTCATAGTCCCTGGTAGAAGACAAGTGAAGAATATGGATGTCTACTTACAGCCACTGGTAGATGTATTGAAGGAATTATGGGATGGGATAAATGTATATGATGTATCAAGAGCCATCGGAGCAGAGAGGATTTTTACGTTTTATGGCATATGTGCTTACACGACACATGATTATCTAGTCTTAGGAGTTTTCTTTGGTTAATTACATGTTTATTGATTTGTTTATATATGTAACAATATTATTTTGTATATAAGTATTTAATTCGTTATAATTGTTCTGATATTCATGATATTATTTAACGTGACATGCATATTATATACAACAATTGTTTAGGTCTTGTAAAAAAAGGATATTATGGATGTAAATGTTGTGGACCTTCTCTGAAATCTAGATGGTCCAACGACCTACGAAAGCCTTTGTATGAATACTCCAAGGTATTCCTCCCAAAAGAACACCCTTACAGAATAGCAACATCCGATTTCAATGGTAAACGAGAGAGAACCCAAAGGCTTGCAATAATGTCACCATTTGAATGGCTTAGAGCATATGAGAGGGAGAATGAGAAGGAGTTCATAGAAATGTTTGATTAAAATGGGGAGCCCATGTTCGATGATCCATAATTCTTCGACGCCTATGTTGATAAATTTCCCACTGGGATGAAAAGAAAATATATATTTTATAACCTCCCATATTGGGATCGTCTTAATATTACCCACTTACTAGATCTGATGCATATATTTAAAAATGGTTCATCTTATTTATGGAGGCACATATCATCGAAATAAAGTGACACATTGGCTATTAGGAAAGATCTTATTACTTCAAAAACTAAGAAGAAACATTGCCCAAGACGATTAGAAACTACACGATCAGAGGATGGTCCCTCTAATTGGTATTTAAAAGAAGGTGATGTCCCATGGATTTTAAAAAAATATGATATTTTTTTGGAAAAGGAAGTTATAATGGGTGTGAGGGTGCCATCTTCATATGGGTCTTCACTACAGAGCTGTATCACCATGGAAGACCATTTTTTGGGGTTGAAATCACATGACCATTTGAATCTTCTAAGAGTACGTATAATGTCGAAAGCATGATTTTATTATTTTTTTTATATTAATAAATGTTATCCCATGCAAGGATCATAAAACATAACTGATTTTGTATATTATTGCATGTGTTAATAACTTTGCAGTGTCATTATCCTTTGTTCATGTGTGGGTGTGTGAACTATGACTTCCCCCAGGACCTAAGATGTTCCATATCTAAATTATCTACATTTTTACGTTGGATCACGTCAAAGGAGATTCATGTGGCTAGAATTCCACGATGGCAACAATAGATAGTTGAGATTATTCGTATGTTTTAGAAGGAATTGCTGGTGAGTTTCATGGACTTGCAGATTCATATTCTAATCCACTTAGTAGAAGAGGTTGAATTAGTTGGGGTGGTTTCTTGTCATTGGATGTTCTTCTTAGAGAGGTACATGGAGAAATTGAAAGGTTTTGTTCGATAAAGGGGAAAACCCAAGGGGTCTATGGAAGAGGGGTACATATCGTATAAGTCTTTCTATTATGCTAGTGAGTACATCAATCAAATCAAAAACAAACCAGGTGCAGTGATTTGGGACGATGAAAGGGATGATGACAAAAGAGAAGGGGAGCTTCTCCAAACGAATGGAAAAAGGTGCTTGATAAAGAGTAAGCGACTTATAATTTTTAAAATTTACACAAAGTAAATATTCACATTGAAATTCCATATAATGTACATTTTGATCTCATATGTACTATATGTCATTTTTATTTCATCGGTGAATATAGAAATTGAAGCAATCAATAAATCCGTTCTTTACAATTCCGAAGTGACACAACTCTAGGTCGCATTGTACAAACAAAAGAGGGTGAAATGGGATAGTGACACGAAATAATTCAGATGGTTGAATGGTATAAATGTGCCTTGTCTCGATCATTTAAAAGAAAATATGCCAATTATATGCCCCAACATTTGGGCTTTTGACCAAGTCAGAGAGAAATATGGTGCAACTGGTTGTTATCTTCTTGTTGAAGAGTGTGCCCTAAACGTAGGGATTGGGTGCAGAAACTCAGTAATAATCTATTTATTTACATTTTAAACTTAATAATGCATGTTTTAAATGTAACATCTATATTTTATATTTTAACAGTTGGGTTATTAGACACATGACACTATGATTTTTTAACTTTTTTATACGTGCATTTGTTCTCATATATATGGGCATATGGACATCATTTTCACACAGAAAATTCTGATGATGGACACATGACACAAGAATGTGGAGTGGAAGTTGAGTTCGGTCATTCTAGTCAAGCTAGCCATCGTGATCGAAACCTAGCACGAGGGACATTAGGTTACATCAGAAAGATATAAGATATCATTAAAGTGGACTTCTCTTCCTTCCAATGTGTTATTTTTAGGTGCAAGTGGTGGGACACCTTTGGTCGGAATAATGTAAAGGAAGATCATGATAGTAGGCTGATATGTATCAACTCTAGAAAGATGTGGGATGAAGCTAAGGAGCCTTATGTTTTCCCCAAAAACTGAAACCAAGTGTTTTTTTACCTAAATTTTTTGATAGGGATTTGTGGTTTGTATTGAGAGAGGACCCCAGATCAAAACATATTTTTTAGAACAATAGTGTTAGCATGCCAAGCGAGCTAGAAGATAATGAGGGTGATCATGAGAACAAACAGTGATATGTTACATGTTTTATTCATCATTTATACTATTTAAGATGGGTTTTTATAAATAATATGACTTAACCTTATAACTAAGACTTTTTTTTAAAACATTATAATATGAATTTTGAATTAATTGGTTTTCATTATGTTAATGTTAAAATGATTTGACATGATAATTTACAATTATGTGTGAATGATATCTTCAAAAATTTTAAAAATGTATTAATGTATACTATTATTTTTTGGTATGTAAGATCATAATAAAATAATGATAATTCTAAACATGAATTATTTGAACTATTTTCTAAACTTTATTATGTTACAAAAAATCATATTCTTCTAGATTTATTATTTTACAATTATTTATATTCCTACAAATTTAAAATTTTACAATTATGATAGTTTAACAATATGTACGGTATACATTTTACTTATGGTAGTTATGGTTTGAAATTGACAATTTATTTACAATTTTACAAATTTACAAATTTACAATTTTTACAATTTCAATAAAATTGAATCATGACAATACATACAATTACAATTACAATTTCAAAATTTCATGATACAATTACAATTATTACAATTTTACAAATATTTTACATGCAATTACAATTACAATCATTTCACAATACAATTACAATTCTACAAATATTTTACACGAAATTACAATTAAAACTACAATTGTAATTAGAACTTGGGCAGATTAGGCCTTGCAGCTCTCGAAATTTATTAATGCAGCCCTCAATAACTTGCAACAAACACGAAGAAGCATCAACTTTGCTGCCGAAGCTCCAACAACAGAGAAGTTGGTAGAAGAAGCGTAGAGTGCTGCAGTAAAAAGTGCAAAAGCGATTCTATAATTTAAGAGTTAGGTGCAAACGTTCAAAGACAAGATGAGGGTTTCTAGACCAGAGTGACTCGGGACGAGTCATTAGATTGTGTTGGGGGCCTATTGGAGCAGGGTCCCCTTAGTAAAGCAATTTTGTATAAATTTTGGTTAATTTTTTGTTTGTACGTGCTGCGTGCAGATGTCAAGGGGCTTTGGGGTGAGTCAAAGTCCCTTAATTATTGTAACGTATAAAAGCAAAAACCATGAGTCTCAAACCATCGTTATAAAGGTATGTACACATTTGGAAAGATATCAATATGTAAGAGTCAACTAAATAAATATATACCATCTAGTATCTCATGTCTAAGCTATGATTTTTTATGCGTGAATTGTTGATCTGAGTTTTGTCTAAGTAGAAAGGCTCCTATTGGCTACGGGCACAGATACCTAAGTCCTGAGCTATGTACAAGGACCCTACTGTTGTGTGCGCAGGTGAAAATATTGTATTGAATTGAAGATATGTTAATAAGGAAGCCAATTTTGGCAAACTCAGAAATTATATGATTCATATGGTTAAATGCCTTAGACTTGTTATGAACATTATATGTTTCTTAGTATATATCTCGATCTATTCTGTTGAATTCATATGTATTTCGTAATTGATAAGTCAAGTTGGTAAATTGCATCTATGTGCAAGTATTGTTAGGCTTAACTATTAGATATGAAGGTAGTTATATGTTCTGTGGAAGTCTATATTGAAGTAATTTTTTATACTATAATAATATGTGAATGTGAAAGGGTTAAGCCTGTTTATCACTATTTGGGCATGCACAACTGCTTTATTGTTTAAAGGTGTACCTACAATTGGATCTGGTTCCTATGAAGTTGCACACAGGGGAGTAGGCATTAGATCTGTTAAGTAAGGATTGGATCCACATCAGAATCTCCCTCGGGGTGCAGAAACCTAGTTCCACCACACCCCCATAATGCTTTGGGTGAGACTTTGGTCTGCCCAAGAGGATCACTTCCAAAAGGGCCAGTAGTTGGAGGGTTTCATTGGTTGCGCAAATACTTTGAACCTGGGTCATGACCCTCAAGCCAACACTTTATCACCAAATGAAACTGCTGTAGAAACCCCCATCCACTTGTAGTGTATGGTCTATTCTAGCTTACTGTAGGTTTACAAGTACTGTAATGACTGGTGATCTATGTGGATTATTGTCTCTTTTCCCATCAAATAATTCTTCCACCTCTTCACAGCTTGCACCATGGCATATATTTCCTTATCATAGGTGGCGTAGTTCAGAACTTCCCCATGAAAAAATTCATAATGGTAACATATAGGCCTTCCTCTCTACATCAAGACAACTCTCATAGCATACCCACTCTCATATTTCTCCACTTTGAAAGGTTGCTACAAGTTTGCTAATTCCATAACTGGTGCTTGACTGGTCTTCTTCTTTAACTCCTCGAAATCCCTTTGCTGACCTTTTCCCCACTAAAAAGTCTTGCCACTTTATGTTATGGTATGGAGCGGTGTTTCTACCACTAAAGACAAGGCTATAAATTTCTTGACCTCAAAAAAATTAGTAGGCACCAGCCATTTCATGATGGCCTCCATCTAGGAAGGATCTATATTCATCTCTCCTCCACCGATCACATACCCCAGGTACACCAAATATTTATGCTCAAACTCACACTTCTTGAGATTTTCTAGTAGTTGGTGCTTCTTTAATGTTTCTAGCACCTCCATCAAATGTGACATATGCTCCCCCCCAGGTAGCACTGTATACCATTATATCATCCAAATAAACAATAACAAATGAATCTATAATAGGGCACAGTACAACATTCATTAATCTCATAAATGTAGTTGGTGCATTACAGAGGACAAATGGCATATCTAACCACTCATACAAACCTTTTATGGTTTTGAAGGCAATCTTCCATGTATCTTCTTCCTTCACTCGAACCTAGTGATATCCAGGATTCAAGTCCAGCTTAGTGAAATACTTTTCTTGTTGCAACTGATATAGAAAATTGTATATCTTGGGTAGGGGGTATCTGTTCTTGAGCGTGATTTTATTTAACGCCCTATAGTATATACACATCTGCCAAGTCCCATCCTTTTTTGGCACAATGATTATGGGTGACCCACATGGTGGTGTACTCGGTCAAATGATACCCTGTTCCAGCAGCTATTGCAATTGTTTCTTCACCTCACTTTCTTCTATAATAGGCTATTTGTACAACCCAATATTTGACAATGGGGAGTCTAGAAAAATTTGGATCTCATGCTCCACTTGTCTCTTAAGCGATAACCCCTTAGGCTCTCATAACACATCCTTGTATGCTTATAAAAACTCTAATTGTTGTTTACATTTCTTCGTACACCCCTCCAAGGATGCCTTGCCTCTAATTAACTCTTCTTTAGACTGACTTTGCCTTAAAAACAATAAAACATAATTCTTGCTAGAACTCATCAATTTCTTGGCTTAATTGTCACTTACCAGTGAAATTTTTGACTTGCATTTGTGCACGTTAATGGTGAATGATTTTCCATCCTTGATGAAGTGGTACTAGTTGGATCTCCTCATGAATATTTCATCATGCATGTACATGTATGGAATCCCAAACATGACTCCACATACATCAAGGGGAACCACATCTAGATCTACTTCATCAATAAAATTGGTACCGATATAAAATCTAATTCTGAATTGTTTGTTACCTTCATCTCGACATCCATATTTACCCATCCCAATGGATATGGGTTTGGATGATCAAAAACTTTCAGCCCCAACTTCTTGACCAGCTCTGCTGCAATGAGATTTTCCTATGATCCTGAGTCAAACATAGCATCAATCTTGGTGTTCTTGACATGTATCTTTATATGGAAGAGTTTGGTCATTTCTTTCTCTTCATTTTGTTGAAGGCTACTTTGATTCATCTCCTTCTACACTGATGTACATATGATCTTCTCATCGACATATGAGTTTATTTCAACTTGGTTGCTTGAATCAATGGCCATGAGATTCTTCTTCTTATTATGTTTTTTTCTTTTTCTTTGTGTTTAGCTCTCGATGCAACTTCCAGCACTTCTCCTTTGTATGGCCATCAATATTGCAGTGGTTGCTAGTGTAGGTTTTAACCCTGAACAGAAATTATCTACACACGAATCTTATAACAGAAAATAAACAATAGTGAGAGCATAAAACATAAAACAGATAAACACAGAGATTTTCCCCTGGATCCCAAATCGGGACGACCAGCTTGATTTTTCATTAGATCCTTTTAGTGTTACAACACATATATATACATGCCGAAGCATACATAAACCCCAATCCATTAACCCCGATTAGAACATAACCGTAGTTCCCTTGACCGACTTACAAAATACCAGGGCCAAAACCATCGTACCCCAAAACCATGTGCAAAATCGTACCAAAACATGGGTGGGTCCCCTCGCATGAGTGGACCGGCATACACTGTACCCCCGCCGGGCGCCGCTCGCCCCCCAGACCCCCCCCCCTGCCGCGCTCTCCTGCCACACGTACAACGCGCGTGGGGGCTACCTGGGAAAGAATATAACACATACCCAACATTCTCCCACTTGTTGTTTTCTTTCCACAGGGACCCTCCCACAGAGAGAGCTAGTCATTTGGCTAATTTCTTCAACACCCATTGTTTCTCTACACCAAGAGAACTTCAGTGCTTGTACTGGCCAATGCATCTGCAACATTCTTCAAAGTGTCCACCTTTACCAACAACACCCTTTTAGCCTCAACCATATCTCTCACAAAGTGATTTTGAACATCAATGTGCTTTGTCTTTGAATGATAAGCAGGGTTCTTAGACAAGAAAATTTCACTTTGGCTATCACAATCTATCCTTATAGCTTGCTGTACCAACCCCATACTTGAACAAAATCTCTGCAACCAAACTGCTTCCTTGCTTGCATGAGTGGCTGCTATGTATTTTGCCTTTGTAGTTGAAAGCGCCACTATAGACTGCCTTTTACTCATCCAACTGACTGCACCTCCAAATAGGCTAAACACATACCCACTTGTAGATCTTATTTGGTCCAGATCTCCAGCCCAGTCTGCATCAACAAAACCACGAATGTCCAACATTCTTTCTAATCCTGGTCTTCCTTGGTAGCACAAGCCATAATCACTAGTGCCACGTAAATATCTGAACACCCGCTTCACTGCCGTCCAATGCTCCTTCCCTGGGTTTGACATAAACCTGCTCAATACTCCCACTGCATGTGCAATGTCTGGTCTAGTACAGACCATTGCATACATCAAGCTACCCACCGCACTTGCATATGGAACATGGGACATATACTCCTCTTCTTCTTGTGTCTTGGGACACTGTTCATCAGATAGCTTTACACCTATAGGAATAGGAACTTTCACCGGTTTACTATCCTGCATATTGAATCTCTGCAATATAGTCTCGACATACTTCCTCTGGTTTAACCAGAGCTTCCTCTTTGCCCGATCTCTCCTAATTTCCATGCCCAAAATATAGTTTGCAGCACCAAGATCCTTCATGTCGAATTTGGAGAACAGTTGGGTCTTCAAATCTTGGATAATTTCTTTGTCATTTCCAATCAAGAACATATCATCCACATACAAGACCAAATAAATAACACGGTCACCAATTAATTTAAAATAAACAAAGTGATCCTCCTTGCTTCTGGTGAAGCCAAGTCCCCGTATATAGGTATCAAATTTCTGATACCACATCCTTGGTGACTATTTTAACCCATACAGAGACTTCTTCAACCTGCATACCAGTTCTTTCTTACCCTTCACCATAAAGCCTTTAGGTTGCTTCATGTAGATCTCCTCTTCTAGATCCTCGTGAAGAAATGTTGTCTTCACATCCATCTGTTCTATCTCAAAATCAAATGCAGCAGCAACAGATAGAAGTAATCTAATAGAAGTAACCTTGGCAACAGGAGAAAAAATATCACCAAAATCAATTCCCGGCACCTGGGAATAACCTTTTGCTACCAACCGAGCTTTGTATTTCTCCACCTTGCCTTCTACATTCATCTTCCTTTTAAACACCCATTTGCTCCCAATGGGCTTCCTTCCAGCCGGCAACTCCACCAGATCCCATGCATCGTTTTTGTGCAAGGATGCCATTTCATCAACCATAGCCTCCTTCCAGAGTTTTCCATCCTCTGAATCTACTGCCTCCCTGACAGTTCTGGGTTCATCATTAGTTATAGTTAAGGCAAAACCTGAACAAAAAGCAGATGGACTATACCTTTCTGGTTGCCTTCTTTCCTGAACTGATCTTCTCAAAGCTAGAGTTTGTGGCTCTTCATCTTCTGAGTCTTCTTCTGTTGTAGAGTCGGATTCATCCTCCTTTAGCTCAAACTCTATCTTCTTAGGTTTCTTTGGTAGGACTTCATGTTTAACAACATCTTTCACTTCTCTAAACACCACATCTCGCCTGTACACAACCTTCCTTGTTTCTGGGTTCCAAAGCTTGTAACCCTTTAAACCATCCTTATACCCAATGAAGATGCACCTTTCAGATTTATTATCCAACTTGGTCCTTTTCTCCTTTGGAACATGTACATATGCATCACATCCAAATACCCTTAGATGTGAAAGAGAGGGTTTCTTACCAGTCCATACCTCATGTGGGGTCTTATCCTCCAACGCTGATGAAGGTGATTTGTTAACTAAGTAACATGCAGTCTCCACTGCCTCTGCCCAGAATTCTTGTCCTAACCCGGTACCACTGAGCATGCTTCTTGCCTTTTCCATCAGTGTTCTGTTCATTCTTTCTGCAACTCTATTTTTCTGAGGTGTGTATGGAGTAGTCTTCTGCTGTGCTATACCACACTTCTTACAGAACTCTTCAAATTCCTTCTTGCAGAACTCCCCACCATTATCTGTCCTCAACGCCTTTATCTTCTTCTCTGTCTGGTTTTCCACCAGAGCCTTAAATTCTTTAAATTTGTCAAAGACTTCAGATTTCTTCCTCAAGAAATATATCCATGTATTCCTTGAGAAGTCATCTATGAATGAAACATAGTACGCAGACTTTCCCAGTGATGGAACTGACACAGGCCCAAACACATCACTGTGCACAAGTTCTAATATCTTGTTTGCCCTCTTAGCACCAGAAGGAAAACTCACCCGATTCTGCTTCCCATATACACAATGTTCACAGAAATCGAAATCTAGAGAGCAATTAGACATACCTTCTACCATACCATTTCTATGCAGTATCCGAAGGCCCTTCTCTCCAATATGTCCAAGCCTTTGATGCCATAGCATGGTCTTTTCTCCAGAGACAGCTAGGCTTTCCGCTCCACTTTCAGGAACCATAGAACTGTTACACCCATCAATAACAGTGCTACCTTGTAGCTTGTACAGAGTTCCAGTCCGAACTCCTCGCATTAATACCAGTGCTCCTCGAACCATCTTGCAGGCATCTTTCTCGAACACTGTTTTTACACCTGCATCATCCATCTTGCTTACAGAAATCAGATTTCTGGCCAATGTAGGAATATGCAGAACACCAGGAAGTGTTCTAATCCTTCCACCTTGCAGCTTCAGCTTGACCTTTCCACGTCCGACGATTCTGGCCTTCCTATCATCCCCTAGAAAGACATCACCACCATCATATTTCTCATACTCGCAGAACCACTCCCTATGGGGAGTGAAGTGAAAGGATGCACCTGAGTCAATCAACCATGACTCATGATCTACATGTGTATTTGAAGAAGAAGCCAAATACACATACCCACCTTCATCCGAGGTGGTTTTTGCCTCTGCAGAAGGAGCTTCATCAGATCCCTTTCCTTTCTCAGGAGCTTTAGATCTGCATTCCTTTTTGTAGTGTCCTTCCTTTCCGCATTTCCAGCACACCTTTACAAACTTTCCAAGAGATTTAGATCTCCCACTCGAAACCTTATTCTTGTTTCTGTTCTGGGACCTTCCTCGTACAGATAGGGCATCTCCATTCTGACCCTCCATATTTCTCCGTCTCATTTCCTCCGACAGCAAGGCTGAGACAATGTCATCAAAATTCAAGGTAGTTGTATTGCTACCTATTGCAATAACCAGACTGTCCCATGAATCTGGTAGAGAACACAACAAGTTGATGCACTTATCTTCATCTGAGATTTTAATATCAACAGATGACAGCTGACTTACCACAGTATTGAAGGCGTTCATATGCTCTGTCACCGTGTCTCCATCCTTCATCCTCATGTTATACAGCTTTTTCCGCAGGAACAATTTATTCACCAGAGACTTAGATTGGTACAAAGTCCCTAGCTTGTCCCACAAGGTCTTCGTTGTAGCTTCCCCAGATACATTCAACAATACTGAATCTGAGACACACAACTGTATTGTGCTCTTAGCCTTCCGATCTAGTTTCTTCCAGTCTTCATCTGACATTGCCGTTGGTTTAGTACCTGGATCTACCGCGATCCACTAATATTTATCCACCAGCAGATGTTCCATCTTGAGCTTCCACAACTCAAAACTCTGACCATTAAATTTCTCGATCTCTATCTTTCCGCCGCTCGCCATCTTATTTCACCGCAAGAATCGATCCCACAGATCTCCCACTGAACAGGGTCTACCATAGGCCCGAGAAAAAAACCCTCAACAACAAAGGCGTCCCCTTGAAGCCGAAATAGCTCTGATACCAAATGTAGGTTTTAACCCTGAACAAAAATTATCTACACACGAATCTTATAACAGAAAATAAACAATAGTGAGAGCATAAAACATAAAACAGATAAACACAAATATTTTCCCTTGGATCCCAAAGCGGGACGACCAGCTTGATTTTTCATTATGATCCTTTTAGTGTTACAACACATATATATACATACCGAAGCATACATAAACCCCAATCCATTAACCCTGGATTAGAACATAATCGTAGTTCCCTTGACCGGATCTACAAAATACCAGGGGCCGAAAACCATCGTACTCCAAAACCATGTGCAAACTCATGCACAAAACATGGGTGGGTCCGGATATGAGTGGGACCGCATACCAAAAAAAAATTCGCCGGGGCGCTGCCGCCCCCCCTGTGACCCCCCTGCTGCGCCCGACGCAACTTACAACACATGGGGCTAGTCATGGAAAGAATATAACACATACCCAACAGCTAGGATCTTTGCAATGGTTTGTTGTGGCTTTCGTCTTCTTATCTTTCCCCCCTTTTTTTCTTCTTCTTCCCCTCCTTAGAAGCATCTCGTTATCTTTTTTCTTCGATCCACTTGATTGTGTTATTTTCAAGCCTATGTTCTCCATGTACTGTGTCTATACACAAGCCTCATCCACTGTTTTGGGCTTGAACAACATCACTTGTGTTATCACTCCGAAATTTACAAAGGTTGTTCTAAGTGTTAAAAATAAATATCAGAGTTAACTATCAACCACTTTTGGAGCTTATGATCTAGCCTTCCTAAACTTAGAGAGGCCTCTCCCTTAATGATTTAACTTTGTTTCTTAAGTATGTATGCTTAATTTGGATTGATTTTGATTGATTGGTGGAATTTATGATTTAGATGAATAGGTGCTTTTCCATTTTCCCTTGGGCTATAGAGTCAATATGCTTTGAAAAAAGAACAACATCAAATTATAAAGAAAGTGTTACAGGGCAGGATAGGTGAGCAATATTAGATCTCAAGGCTGAATGGTGAAGTGATTTTTCAATCGGGATCAAGGAGAGATTAAGAATTCGTTAAACCAGATAATGAAGAAGGATGAGGAAGTCAATCGTGTTAGAAAATTATATATTATGGAGAAATGCAACACATAAAATATGGGGAAAATACAAGCACTCAAAACACATAAACCAAGAGAGACACAGATATACGTGGTTCACCCAGTTTGGGCTACGTCCACCATGAACAACTAATCCTTCCTTTCTATTATCCAGCAAAATTAAGAGACAAAACCTACAATAGATCTGCTGTAATATCCTCTGTTCTCTCTCACAGTCTCCCTATCTATTTCCCCCTTAGAGAATACACATATAATACACATTTGTAATAAAATACCCTCATACAAAGAGAGGGGTTTCCTTCTAGGGCAAAAAACCTTTAACTAAACATAAATTCTACCTTCAGATCATCCGCCTAATTAACGGCCCAAATTGACTAGAAATTACTGTACTTTTACAAGGCAATTTTACATTTGTTTTTAGCTTCGAGGGCGCTGCCCCCAAAACCCCCCGCTAGGGTAGGGGGGGCGCTCCATAAATTCACTGCCGCCCCCCCTGGACCCCCCATGGTAGAGATTAATTACGGGCAGCGTTTCCACCCCGTTTAAGGTACAGGGGTCCAATGCTGTGATACAAAGTAAACAAGATAATCAGGCTCCACACCCAACAATCTCCCACTTGGAGACTGATTGTAGCAACTCCACCACTACTTCATTTGTTGGACAATGACTCCTCTTTGGACTTGGCTGTTTCTCATCTTCATCATCATCCTTGAAGACCAATTGAAACTGAGCACATTCTTAGTTTCTCCCTGGTTACAACTTTTGTTAGCATATCTGCAGGATTCTGGCTAGTGTGTATCTTTTCCAGCTTCAACTCTCCATCTTCCAATACTGACCGTATGAAATGGTACTTGAGATGTATGTGTTTAGTCTTGGAATGAAATGCTGAGTTCTTTGCAAGATGAATAACACTTTGGCTATCACTGTATAGTGTACCCATATAATGCTTCTTACCCAATTCATCCATAAACCATTGTAACCAAATCATTTCTTTACTAGCCTCTGTAGCAGCAACATACTTGGCTTCTGTTGTTGAAAGTGCAACAACACTTTGGATTTTGAAACCCAACTGACAGTTGTTCCACCTACAGTAAATACATATCCTGTAGTGCTCCTCCTGTTATCTCTGTCACCTGCCATATCTGCATCAACATATCCCTGTAGAGCAATGTTTGAACCACCAAAGCATAATGCTTGATTTGTGGTACCTCTCAAATATCTGAGAATCCATTTTACTGCCATCCAATGTTCTTTTCCCGGATTATTCATGTACCTGCTTACAACTCCCACTGCATGTGCAATATCAGGCCTTGTGCAGACCATTGCATACATTAAGCTTCCAACTGTTGATGCATATGGAACTTTAGACATATAATCCATGTCTTCTTGGGTCTTTGGGCACATCTCCTTACTAAGTTTGAAATGGCTAGAAAAATGTGTACTAACTGGTTTTGCATTCTACATATTAAATCTTTTCAACACCTTTTCTATGTACTCATTCTGAGACAGTGTTAATTTATGATTTTTCCTGTCTCTAGTTATCCTCATACCAAGGATTTGTTTTGCAGCTCCCAAATCCTTCATTGCAAATGAATTTTCCAATTTTATTTTGAGCACATTTATTTCTTGCATGTTAGACCCTACAACAAGCATGTCATCTACATACAATAATAATATAATATAGCTGCCATCATTTTTCCTTTTTAGATAAACACAATGATCAGAGTGACATCTAGTATAACCTTGTTCAGACATAAACTTGTCAAATTTTAGATACCACTGCCTTGGAGCCTGTTTTAAGCCATACAAGCTCTTCTTTAACCTGCATACCAATTTTTCTTTCCCTTTTACCTCATATCCTTCTGGTTGCTGCATGTATATCTCTTCCTCCAAATCTCCATGGAGAAATGTTGTCTTTACATCTAACTGTTCAAGATGTAAATCTTCCGCTGCTACAAGACTTAAAATAGTTCTGATTGAATTCATCTTAACAACAGGAGAAAATATTTCATCAAAATCAATACCTTTCTTTTGTGCAAAACCCTTCACCACAAGTCTAGCTTTGTACCTTTGTTTTCCTCCATCTTCTTCCTTCAGCCTGTAAACCCATTTATTCTGCAATGTAGTTTTACCTGCAAGCAACCTGACTAAGTCCCAAGTCTAGTTATGCATTAAGGAGTCCATCTCTTCTTCCATGGCTAGCTCCCACTTCTTCCTACTTTCAACCTGCATTTCTTCTTCATAACATTTGGGTTCACCAGAATCCATCAGCAATAAATAATATAATGAAGGAGAGTATCATTTAGGGAGTCTACTTATCCTGGTAGATCTTCTAACACCACTTTCAGGTGTTTGAGGTGCCTGTTGCTGTTGTGGTGGTTGCTGCTGCTGTGGTTGTTGATTATTATTATTTTCAGGCACATTTAATTTTTCAGTTATCTCATCAAGAACTATGTATTCCTTGCTTTATTTTTCCTGTTTCTTTTCTTGCAACCGATTCTTATACAAGACCTTTTCATTGAATATTACATCTCTGCTCCTAATGATTTTGTGATTTTCATAATCATATAAGCAATAACCAAAATCATTAACACCATATCCAATAAAGGTACATTTATTGGATTTTTCCTCAAGCTTTGTTCTATTTTCCTTATTAATATGGACAAAGGCCTCACAACCAAAAGGCTTTAAAAAAGAGTAGTTTACCTTTTTACCTGTCCATGCTTCCTCTGGAATACCACCATCCAAGGAACTTGAAGGCCCTCTATTTATTAGATAAACAAAAGTATCTACAACATCTGCCCAAAATTGTAAAGGCAATCTCGCATGCAATCTCATGCACCTTGCACGCTCCATGATTGTTCTGTTCATCCTTTCTGACACACCATTTTCTTGTGGTGTTCTTGGAACTGTCTTCTCTCTGCGAATTCCATGCTCTGAACAGTACCTATAAAAATATTTGCTACAATATTCACCTCCATTGTCTGATATGAAACGCTTCAACTTCTTTCCCGTCTCAATCTCAACCAAAGCTTTCCATTTCTTGAAAGTATCAAATACATCAGATTTATTCTGAATACAATAAATCCATGTTTTTCTAGTTGCATCATCAATAAAAGTAATATAATAACGAGAGCCACCGAGAGATGATACCTGAGCAGGTCCCCATACATCTGTATGCACAAGCTCCAATTTTTCGCTCTTCTTTTCTTTCCCAACTCTGAGAAATCTGACTCTCTTTTGTTTTCCATAAATTCAATTTTCACAGAAATCCAAATCAACATTCTTCAAACCTGGCAACAAATTTCTTGAGTGAAGAATCTTCATCCCCTTCTCACTCATGTGTCTGAACCTATGATTCCATAATGTTGCATCTGATCCTTTGGAATTTAAAGCATTAACAGAGTTAGAAATACCATTGCATAAATACAATGTACCAACCTTTTCACCTTTTTCTATTACCAAGGCTCCTTTTGGTGACCTTCCAAGCTTTATCTGTGAAAGTTGTCACACAACCTTCACCGCCTAACTACCCTGTTGAAATCAGATTTTTCTTTAGATCTGGAACATGCCTTACCTCCTTTAATAGCCATTGGTTTCCATTCTGCTATTTTACAAGAACCTTACCCATTCCAACAATTCTACAGGGTTTATCATCACCCAAAAGGACTTGTCCAATCCTTCCTTTCTATTATCCAATAAAATTAAGAGACAAAACCTACAGCAGATCCGCTGTAATATCCTTTGTTCTCTCTCACAGTCTCCCTATCTATTTCTTGCTCAGAGAATACACATATAATACACAGCCGTAATGCAATACCCTCATACAAAGAGAGGGGTTGCCTTCTAGGGAAAAAAACCCTAAACTAAACATAACTTCTACTTTCAGATCATCCACCTAATGAATGGCCTAGATTGACTAGAAATTACTATAATTTTACAAGGCAATTTTACATCTATTTTTAGCTTCGGTGAACTATTTCCTATACCCTCACTCAGGTGGGGTTCATAAAGCCTGGAATTTACCATGTTGATTATCACTAAGGCGTTAAGTACCCGTGCTTAAGTGCTGTGGTCCAATGCTGTGATACAAAGTAAACAAGGTAATCAGGCTCCACACCCATCAAATCGGGATCAGAGGGAAATTAAGAATTCTCTAAACCAAATATCTGAAGAAAACACAGAAATGTACAACAATTTAAAACAGTGTAAATTTTAAGCAAATTCTGCAGTAAAACTCCTGTTATAACATTCAAATTTAGAACACATATAAGTATATTGAATACTTAGAAAGAGAACATGAATAATTGAAATTTATACTTAATTGAGATAGCTCAACACATGAATCCTGTAAATATTTTTCTTTATAACTTGTCGTTTTTGTCAACTGGAAATGGTACAATAACCCTCAAGTAATAGATCAGTCAACTATGGAATATTCAGAAAATCCACCCTTGATACTTCGAAATGGTGAAGTATTTATACAATATATTACAAAAAATATTCTTTCAACTGACTAGGATTTATTCAAGGAAAGGAAAATATCTTTATGCAAAAAGGTAGTGACATCTTTCAACTGACTGAAATTTGGCCCTGATTCTTTGATTACTCTCATCTGTTTGTTTCTTTCATCTATATGTATTTCTTTTACCTATATTTTCTTTCACCTGTTATAGTAAATCACACCATTTATCCCATGTTTCTTCATATTCATCATCTTACCGTAAATCTCATCTGCATATGAATATTTGGCAAACATAGGCCTATTTACAAAAATGTGATTTACCTCATGTTGGAGGTAAAAGAAGTTTTCTAAAGTTTGAAGGAGCACTTTGCCTGTGGCAACGCCCTTCATTGAGGAACTGTTGGAAGATTCTTTGGCTACTTCCCTCATCTTCTTATCATAATCTTCATGTCTCATGAGTTTATCAATTATTACTAGAGGATTAGGTAGACCCTTCTGTCTCAATACAACAAAATTGTTCATAAACTTGTTCACCGCGAGTTCCATAGTTTGACATTTCTCCTCAAGTTGTATCATCATATTTCTTTTAGAAATCACTTTCTTCACCTCTAATATAGTCCTTATTATGTTAGCTATCTCAAGTTCTTCTAATTCATATTTATTTTTATAATTCATGAATTTAATTATTTCAGAGGCTTCCTTTGGTTTCTTTCCAAGTTTTTTTTGAACTTTCTAAATTACATCACCAACATCCTTCACAAAGTCATTCTACTCAAATATGATCTATATAGAAGGAAAAATATCATTAACTGAGTTAATGATATTGGACCACAATTGTTGTTTTGCTTAGGCTAAAGGTTCTTTTAGTGACAAATATTTTTCTAGCTTGTGGATTTTGTCAGTCAATATATTTTCTTTCTGTACTTCTTCTTGATGCATTACTTCTGCCATTTTGTTTCCATCTTCTAAGCTCTTTACTTGTTCCTTGAGATTATTGATCTTTGTAGTCTGAATGGACATATCTTCCACTGCTTTTATTAATTTTTTGGTCTCCTCAATGGGAGGGGATATTGTTATTTTTTGTGTTGTTGCCGATGTAGATATTGGAACTGATGTTGATGCTATAGGAATAGTAGTAATGGGAACTTCTTCCATGCTGGCTTGTTTTTCCTGCACAAGTTTATCTATTTTTGTTTCCATGTCCTTTAGTTGAGCTGTCAACTGAATGATTATATGAAATGATTAGATTCATCATTTCATCCTTTTGATTATCTGTCTCCAAAGCCTCCTTGGTTTGTGGATTCTCAATAGTTGGTAATTTTAGTTGTTTCTTCAGTGCAGCTATGTCTGCATTTTTCTTCTTTATAAGTTCTTTTTTTTCTTTGATATATTTTGGATTATAACCAACTTCTATTACCAAATCTTCTAGTGACCTAATTCTATTATCTTTTTCTTGTGATGAAGCTCTCTCTAGCTTTAACTGTGACTATATATTTTCTAGAGAATTTTGCAACTTCTGGACACTTAGAGATTTATGTGTCATGGTTGAATATATCATTTCTCCTGCCAGTTTGTGAAATTAAATATGGTCAATTGGGTGCACATATTTTTAAAGAACTTCAAAGGCTGTATTTTTATAATCTTCTAAAGTTTTGGGGGCCTATACCTTTGGCTATAGAAATGTCACCTGCATCTTCTTTGTTTTGAGGTCAAAAACTAAAAGCAACCTACTCTGATCACTAGGAGTTTGCTTTCAGTATTGTACATATGTAACAACCTTCAATGCATTATTTTTTATTTTAATCTCTTTATATTTCTCCATGATATCCTTTTCATTCTCAACTAGCTTGCTAGATGATGAAATCTCTGCACTATTTTTCTATTGAATGATTTGTGCACTGGAAGTTGATGGCAGAGGTGTTTCTTCTGAATGTGTTGTAGGTGCATCATCTTTAATAACAATATATGTTTCAAAGGTTTATTCCTACTCTATCACTAGATTTGGATTTGTTTTATTTTTTTATATAAGCTTGAATATACTATCAGATGTAGTTTCTGCTGAATAAGAGCCTTCTTCTCTAGCTCCTTTTGAATTTTTATCCTGTGGGGCTAGAGTAAGCAGGATGGAACTAGTATCAAGCTACTTCTCCACCTCCTATAGAGTGTTTTCCAACCACTCTAATTAGTTGGAATATTTCTGAATCTCAGGATTAGATTCATAAATGAAAGGGGTGAGTTTAAAATTAATTCTCAATTTACTTATGACACCCAAGGGGTCATATGACCATTTGAAATTCTTTCTGAACTTTAACTCTTGTAGGCATCTGTCTGCTTCCTTTCCAGCATTCCTATTGTTGCATATAAAATTCCCTAGTTGGTTTTTTTATCTTGAATTGAGTTTATTTTTGGCTGAAAGGAAATTGATCTCATCAGAATTCAAGATTTGCCTGATGTACTCTAAAGAAAATATCCTCATTGGGATATATTTTGGAAGCTTATAAGGAATTAGTTGGCTTCCATACACTTTGATCTCTGTATGATTCTGGTATAAATACTAGTATCTTGTCTTGCTCTGATTTGATAACTGTAGAACCTTTTTTATTTCATCACTGATTCTGGGCTAAATGTTATTGCTAAGCATATTAACTACTATATATACAAAATAATCAATAAATTATTTGAAATTGAATTTAGTGGAATCATTTCTGATCAAGGATGTCCAAAAGATAACAGATTGGGGATTACCCTCTATGTCTAGTTTTTGTAGGTTGACTGCAAACTTTTCTGACTGAAAATATATGAATAAATGAAACAATACTTAGGAGTATTTGAATACTCCTTCTTCTGGCAGTTTGATCAGTTGATCATGCATGGCATCTACCAAGAATTGGGCAAAGTTGAAAACTATAGATGGAGATTGACCTGGGAAAAAGATAGAGAGGAAACCCAAGATGGATTCATCTACATGATCGTCAATGAAATATCCTAAAATACAGGACAGAATGGTCACAATTTATTTTTTTCTTTCTGGGAACATGGTAGCAAAGTATGGTGGGTTGTTCTTAGGAAATTTAACTGATTCAGGGAGGAAAGTCTAAAATATTTGGGCCCTTTTAGGGAAATATAGATTTAGGTAAAGTTGAATGAGGGTCACAATGGAGAAAGGTAGTCCCTCTGGTTGTGATTGAATCTGCAACGTTTGATTAATGGATTGAGCAGTGATATTAAATAAGATTTCTTGTTCAGGGGTGACTATGGCTCTTTCATTTGGAAAATAGCTAAGTTGGCACAGTCTGATGACTTCAGGAAATTGGTAGTCTGTGGAAATGTATATTTGGGCAGGTTATAATTCCAAATATAAATATCTTTTTCCTGATTAACAAATTTATCATGACTCCAGCAATGGAGCTCCAAAAGGTTTCTATCAGTCACAGTGTCATTTATTTTGAAATCTTTATTGGCCAAAGGAGTGTGGTCGACATCTAACAGGGTGGTTGAAGAGGGTTTATAGTTTGGACGCTTTGGGAAGCCATCAATTTGTTTTAGTTTATTAATAAAATTATTTGATGGTGTCAGGTATTCAGAATTACTTGAAATACCAAAGATGTGGTTGCAGAAGGGGTCCAAGTAGTATCTGGGCTTCAATTTTGGTTTGCAATGGATTTTGGTCTCTTTCGCAAATCAATAGAGATAATGAAATAACGGTATTGTGGGGTTATTATATTTTTTTGGAAAAAATGGGGTTTATCGCATGGCACAGGGGTTCTATTATTTCAAATAGTGGTGTTTTACTACATGCCTTGGAAGTGGTTTGGTGGTTTATCACACAAAAAAGGTGGTTTAGTAGTTTGGGAATGGGGGTGTGTGATAGAATTAGGAAGTGTCACATGGCAGGGGAGAGAGGGAATGAAACCACCCATTTCGCACCCCCCCACTCCCCCCCCCCCTATTTTAAACTTCGAATAGAGGGGAGTGCGAAAGGGTTCGGAGGTTGTTAGATCTGATCAATGCTGATCGAGCGGTAGGAGGAGTTGGGAGTTTTCAAAGAGAGGTGGGGTCGAGTAATTGATAAGCAGAGGGTTTAAAATAAAGTGGGTTGGGGAATATATATGCAGAGTTGTAAAATGAAATGGGGGTTTAGAAATTATATTAAGCCGGGGGGGTTGAATGAAAGGACAGTGGGGCCCGATTAATATATTTATGCCTTTAGACTATGAAAAAGTGGGTTTTGTATTTTTATCAAAAGTCGGACTTAGTCAAGGGGAAAAGGGGGTTTTAGTAAGGGAAAGGGGTTTTTTAAAGGGGAAAAGGGATTTTAGGAGGGGAAAATGGTTAGGATAAGGGTAAATGGTTTCCAAGAGAGGAAAAAAGGGATTTAGCAAGGGGAAATGGTTTCCAAGAGAGGAAAAATGGATTAGGATAAGGGGAAGGTGTTAGAAAATGTTTTTGATCATGGATAAGCATAATGAAGCTTATATAATTTTTGAAAATGAGTCTACCTACCCTTTTATTGATCCTAACATTTTTTATTTCCTTTATTGGGTGAATTTGAGCTTGCTGACCCTTTTATTTTCTTTTGATAAGCAAACCAACTTATTTCTAACCTTATATCTTCCAATGGCTCAGATTAAACTTATGAGCTCATTTTTATTCCCTACCTAACTACTGATCTTCCAAGATTAAATGGTTTGGTCAGATATTTATTCACTAACTATCATGACATTAAATTTAAAGGCATGAATGATCAATATTAGATTGCATGATCATCATGAATTGTGACATTTTGGAAAAGCTGCACACACTTTTATTTGGAAAAGTAAAGTAAACTAAGAGTAGTGGCATTTGAATGTGCAACACTTTCAGAATTTAATTTTGCTTCTTTTTATGGGGTTCATATTTTATATATATATATTGATATTTATTTCTTTTGGTCCTTTGATTATTCTTTTAGGACATACCCTCTTTTCATTTTTTAATATGGAAAACATTTGCATAAATGCAAAGGTATGTACAATATCACAAGACTTAACATAGTCAATTCAAAATTATGGTCCCTATTATTATAGGACCCTAAAAAATTTCTCACGCAAATCGTGGTGCAGACCCCCCAAATACTTTAGGAGTACATTTGGGTTCCTTGGAGAGATACCCAACATTATAGCCATCTTTTTTAATTCTATGGTGTACTCTTGCATGCTTTGGCTTGGCTTTTGCCTGAAGTAATGCCACCAAATCCATTGGTCCTCCACCTACTTAATGGGATAAAATTGTGACTTAATGATGGTTTTGAAATCATTCCACTTAGTTACTGGAGCTTCTCCCTCCAACCTCAGGGTTTCTATGTGTCTCTCCCACCAAGTCAATGCATGGCCTTCCAATTTTAGCCATGAAAATGAGATCTTTTTCCCTTGATTTGATGGAAAATGGAATAAACTTCCAATTGTTGCAACCAGTCGTTCAGGTTCAAAGTGTTGATATCATCGTGGTATGGCTTGATATCAAAATTTTCTTCAACTTTAAAGAAGGACTTCGATTGATTCACGACAATCGAACTAGATTGATTTTTTTTGGGCTCTTTCTTTGGCTGGTTGTTTGTTTCACCCTGATATTTTGTTTCGTGTTCTGATTTTTCCTCTGCATTTGAATCCCCATATTCTCCAAATATCCCTAGATTGTTGCTTAGGGTTTCTATGAGGAGGTTTATATTGTGGTTTATATCCTTGGATTATTTTTTGAGCAGTGAAAACCTCACCTCTACATGATCACAAGGTTCGTTTATAGATTCGTCACTCATGATTAGGGTTTTACGATTTTTGACCTTGCCGACCTAGGTCCTTACAATCTCCGTAGAATACCCAAATAAAATTTCTCTGATACCAAATTATCTATAAGCTACCATAGATATTCCACGAGAAATTTCATCAAAACATATCTGATAATATTATATTAAAAATTCTAGGATTCTACAACATTACAGTTTTATTAAACTTTAAGATATGTAGATTTAACTGTAATTAGTGCATGCATGTGAATACATGCATGAATACAAGTAGCTAATGACAAAATAATCTCACAAAAACATAAGAATGCTCTCTAGGAAACTCTTTTCGGAGAAAACCCAACTGGAAGGTGAGCCTATTGTGCTCTCTTTCTCTGTTTGGAAATATATGCCTGCTAGTACAAAGAAGTAATGCATGTGGCCCATGGGCTGCTACAGTGCACATATCCACTTTATTTTCTCTACATCCTATCTCTCTTGAATATATTTACTCATCTATGGAACAAAATTCTCTCGAAAGAATGGAATATCTCTTCTTCCTAGTGGCTCAGTAATAACACAACCTGATAGCCTACTAGTGGTTAATTTTGACTACATCAACTCTTAACTAGAGTTACAAAATATACTCTTCTAGATTATTTGACATCATAAACACATGGCTAACCCCTTTCCCATGAATAATGGGGCATGATGCGGCATCATCCCGAACTATGGTGTGAAAACGGGAAGGTCAACTTCTAAGTGGCATAATTTTTGCATATGGACTCTGAT
Source organism: Pinus albicaulis (assembly GCA_034641835.2). NCBI lineage: Eukaryota > Viridiplantae > Streptophyta > Pinopsida > Pinales > Pinaceae > Pinus > Pinus albicaulis. Next base: position 938,620,354 of record CM076581.1, on the reverse strand, counting down.
TGACACGCTTCTTGCACCAATGGAAATATCTCTAAGTGTATATTAGCATATAGAGGTGTGGCACTAAAGCAGCAATGTTTCACCCCTAAGAAAACGTCATTTGATGCCTCAAAATATTCCTAGAAGGTTTCAGACATTGTTTCACCAAACTAGGTCTCGCCGGTAAAAATGGTCTCTTGAGCTAATTCCTCCACTTTTTCCACTCCAAATGCATCAATATGGATGACAAAAAATACAATAATCATATTTGCATCACTATACTAGATATATTCTCTTTGATACCATAGCATAAATTTAATAATATTAATAATTAAATTAAAATTTGTAAGCTCTTTTACGAAACAGAGCTTTCAGTCACTATAATTTATCCTCTAGTATCATTGAAAATATTCTATTTAAATTCCTAGCATCTACTTAATAACTATTCATAATTAAATTACATTTTTGAACCCCTATTCCAAAATAAACATGTATTTCTATATAATTATTAATTTTATTTTAACTGTGAATCTACCAAGGGTTAAGAGGGATCAAATCTCTTCACTCTAAAATAGGTTTCCATCTCAAAATATTTGATCCCTCTCGACACTTGGTATATCTGGAGTTAACATGGATATACACTAGTCTAATTATTAATTATAATTGTAATTAGTTGCAATTATAATTAAAGTAAATTATTTTATTTTATTTTATTCTCTAAAATTTATTGTATTTTGACAAAGCCTAAAGGTTAAAGAAGCCATTACAACATATCTACTATCAAAAAATTATGTTATTTTCTTTTATTTTTTACTTTATTTTAATTTTGGTTTATTATTATATAGTCAAAATGTTAAACAAAAAATCAAAACATTCAATCATTCTTTGGATGCAATTATATTTTAACATAATTATAACACAATAAATTTTAAAAACATAATTAATCATTAGATTGTTTGAAACGTCGACCAAATCCTAATGATGTGATTAATCCGAAGGACATTCATCTATATAATTAATATTCAAAATTTAAATATATTTTTGTATAATAATAATAAAAAAACATAATTAGATGCCAAATTGATGTGTGAAACTCTTTAGTCTATAAAACAAAAAACTTAGTTTATATAGAAAAATTAAAAATATATATATATATATACATTCTCTATAGATATTAACTTATAGTCTTTAAAATAAAACCCAAATCATACTATACACTTGCCTATATTTAATTGAATAAAATATAATCAATTACATTTAAAAAAAAAGAGTTATATATATATATATATATATATTCTTCTTACTCTTGAAATTTTTCCACATATATATAATAGAATTAAATTAAATTAAATTAAAGTAAAGTAAAATATTCTTATTCTGGAATGTTTTCATATTATTTAAAAATTATTTAATTGAATAAAATATAATCAAATAACATTAAAATAATAAAAAAATTGTACATCGAAATAGTTCATCGAAACGGTCAATCTTATCTCTGTTTTAACTAGCTCAAAGAAAAAAATTAATATAGCTAAGATAAGAATGAACTCTCATGAGCTCCATAGTGAAGCAGGTGGTTGGGCAGTTTCTAAAACACCATGGGTGGAAACGATCTACCATCTTTGTGAGAATATGAACATTGAGGATGAAAATCACTTCCTCTTAGACTTCCCTGCGTACATCCACATTAGATCTAAGTTTCATAATCTTTGTTACAATACCGACCTTCACAGCCTTTTAACATGTCAAATTATAGTGAGCTCAGGACACTTCTCTCCAAGCTCTTTGAGAATAGGAGTACAATTTTAAAGCAAACTAAACAATTTGTTTATTTAGGTCCGATAGACCAAACTTTTGTCTCAGTGAACATTAACCATCATCATCATATATATTCTTATTCTTGAAATTTTTCCATATTATTTAAAAATTATTTAATATTATTAATATTTTTTATACATTATTTTGTTTATTATTAATAAGCTTTTTAAAAAATTGTATTTAAAATTATAATAAAAGAAAATAATAAAATTAAGTTATAAGTTACAACAAATCAATATTTTTCAATCATATATATATATATATATATATAATTTTAAAATTAAAATATTTGAGAATCTTAAATTTAAAAATGACTAAATATCAAATTTATTAAGTTTTCAAAACTAGATTTAAAAATTGTTAATAAAAATCAAGCAATTTAAACATTGAATCATTATTAAATAAAATATTTACGAATATTTTGAATTAAAAAAAAAAAAATCTATAAATTGGTTAAGGACTCGATCTCCCTGAAGGATGGTAAGGGGGTTTACTTGATTCCGTGTTCCTGTGGGACACTTTATATAGGTGAAACGGGTTGATCTATTAATCAAAGAATTCATGAACATGTTGTTGACCTTAAACATGGTAGATCTTGGTCCTCTGCCTTAGCAGAGCATGCTGAAAAAAAAATCATCACATTTGTATTGAAGATACTGAGGTAATTGCAAGGATTGACCATTTCCACCACCGAAAATTGAGGGAAGCCTTGGAAATCGAAAAGAGGTCGGTTAACCTTAATAGGGATGACGAGTGGAGTGTTAGCAGATGTTGGATTCCTTCCCTTCACTCTTAGTTGTTTTTTCCTCTTTCCCTTTGCTTCCTTTGGTTGTTCACTTCTCTCGTTCTTGGTTCCTCTCTCCCTGTTCATTTTGCTTTATTATTTTAGTTTTTTTTTTTTTTTTTTAGTATTATCATTATGATTTAATTTGAAAATTACCTATTTAGTAATATTAATATTAATATTTATTAATTTATTTTTATTTTTATTTTTCATTTTCATTTTTATTTTTCATGTTTTTTTTTTTTTTTTATTTGTTTATTTAATTTACTTGTTTATTTTTATTTATTTATTTATTTCATCATTTATTTATTTATTTATTATTAATTTTTTTTAACATAATTTAAAGTATTAAAATAATAAAAATATTAAATAATATTAATATTAAATTATTGATAAAGTATTAATATCAGATTATATTCAAATATAGTCAAATTAAAATTAAAATATAATTTAATTAAAAAATATAATAGAATTAAAAATAAGAAAATATAACAAAATTTATTCTATTTTCACCTTCCAGTCAAACTAGCCATTTTTTCAATGGCTAATTGGAGCTATCCTTATTTATTTAAACATGTTTCTTGATTAGATTTCTCATCTTGTCCTAATGATGAACCACACTGGCTGGTTCGAAATGCGTCGACAAAATTTTCTTACATGTGATTTTCACCGAAAATTCTTATACACAATTTATGGATCACAGAAGCCAAATTCCTAATAAAGAAGAATGAAAACTTAGTAATTAAAATCAAAACATTTTTTTTATAAAAGGATTTATTGCATCAAAAGTTCTTTAAAATTAGAGTAAAAAGATGTTATTTCTAAACATATGTGGGGATTCTCACTCCTCTAGAGAAATCAAAAGAATCCTCCAACTAAACTATCCTTCTCACATACACATAAAACATAAAACCAAACATTATGGTTAGAAAAAATCAAGCATAAGAAGGGGCGAGATATACAATATGGCTTAACAGTCATTAAGAGTTAGAAGAAGAAATAGGAATTGGATAATTAGCACTCAAATAAAAATGAGAAACACTATTAATGTCGCATTCAACATAAGCCAACCTTACATCGATCTTGTCCATAAAAAAAAAAAATTGGTTTCTTAGCATCCTTTTAATTAATACTCTAGTGAATCAAACACATCTTGTCTTTTCACTAGCTTATCCTTCAACACCAAGTGAAGCAAAGTTTTCATCTGCTAGTGTAATGCAACTGAGTTGGGGCATTTCTTTCTCTATCCCATGGTATGAAAGGGGTCTAAAACCTAGCAGGATATCTCCTCTAATATCTCAAAATCATAATAAGATTACTTCTCTACACCCACCATGGTTTCTAATTTTCTAATTTATCATCGTTCCTCAGTCGAGTCTAGAGAAAAATGTTGGACCCTTCACTGACCCTATGAGTTGCTACTACCGCCATCCCTCCTACTAAGCATGCATTTCCTGGGACGCATGCCAAGTAAGAGGGATTCAACACCCAAACTATCACATGAAAACCCATGGCCAACAACTTGATGAGTACAAAAACGTACTTAAAGAACACCTATAGAACCTAGATTGGCATAATAACCATTATTACCTTTAAGAAAATGAGACCGGACTAAGCCTAGAAAAAAAAAACATTTTCCAGGCACATAAGGGAGGTATTCACCTCCATTATGGAAACCCATTGTATTATGAGGATACAATCTAAGCCAAAAATAGACCTGAACAAAATACATGCCACTATTAAACCCCTCTTTTCTACACCAAGTTGCCAAAGCTACAAGAATCGGCATGAACATACCAAATAAAAATTTCAACACCCTTCGACCAGCTAAAAATACTACCACCTCAAACCAAGAAAATCCAGAACATGGACCAATTCCAGCCAAAACAATCCCAGACCATAGCACAATAAAATTATCTTCCACATTGAATACACTAGGACTAGCATTACCAGCTTTAATGATAAGAAGATGAAGAGAATCCAAGAAGAACGAAACCTGAGAGGATAATAAAGTATAAACAGGGAAGGATTTCATCCAAATTCCTTTAGCAATTGTGAAAACGTTCAACAAATTCACCCCTATGCCCCAAAATTTCACTATATTCCTCCACCTATCAATTCTCGACTGAAATGCAACATTCACAACCCAAGATCCAAGCACAGACATGAGAAAGCACAAACATCAATGACGAGGAGGTTGGCTCCCCAACCTCAGCCCATACCCATCCTCCCATGCAAACCTCCAAGGTTATGTCCCTCCTCACCACCCTATGTGATCATTTAATAACTAGATGTCTCATCGAATGCAAATGCATGTTACAGACGAGTTGTCTTCCCCTTCTCCAACCTTAAATTCCCATCATGTCAATAGGGTGGCGGGCTCACCCATGAAACTTATCTTTGATCTTTGTGTAATCTCCATTGAGGATAAAATCAAAAAATTAAAAAATTAAAATATTTACCTAATAAAATATTTTATAAAAAATCTAAATTTCAAAATCATAAAAAATAATTAATTCAATTAAGAATCAATAAAAAAAATTATTTAAATTTTTATTTTATTTTATGAAAATTTTTAAAAACATTTTTTTAAATAATATTTTAATTGTTAAAAGATAACCGATGTGTTCCATTAATTCATCAAAGCATTCACAAACTTAAAATAGTGCATTCTTTGCAAATGTTTTTGACAAATTTCTAGACCCTTGTCTAAATGCATGAGAGGGGTTTAAATAATAAACTAACTATGTTCTAAAATAGATTATTATTAAACACACATATGGTGGGTGAGAAAATTAAACACACACATAGGAAAGATAGGCATTCGTTTCGTTTCTATTACTCATAGATGTGAATTTATATTACATTAATGTGACTCTTGGATTCATCTTCCAAGGTCACTTGGACTCCTTTGTGATTGTTCACCTTCCACAACCACCCATAGAGGATTAGGTGTCCAACATTCCCCCCCTTAATGCGAAGGGGTATGTGTGAGTCCAAGAAGAGAGTTGTAATATAAATATGTAAAGTATGCATGGCAACACTCAGGCTGAATCAGCTCTCTCAAATGTTGGCATAAAGAGGTGGTTTAATGATGACCACCAACACTTGAACGCAACGCTTATTGTAGTTCCTGGAACTCTTCCAAAATTGGCAAGAAGCTGAGGGATTCTACTAGAGGAAGTGTCCCTCATATTTGAAGAGGGTGACCTTCAACCTAAAAGAAGGGAAGTCTACAACCTGTGATGGTTTAAGGATGACCACCAACACTGGAATGCTTGATGCATTTCCTGGAACTCTTCCAAAGCTGGCAAGAAGCTGAAGTCTTCTGCTAGAGGAAGTGTTCTAAAAGAGGAAGAATATCAACCTCACATAGATGGTTTAAGGGTTAGCCACCAACCAAAGGAATGCTCATCGGCATCCATGTCTCTGGCTACAACTCTAAATCTAGAATTACGAATTGTGGCTCAGGCTCGCTTGAACTACTATGTCTTTGGCTACAACTCTGAATATGGAATGAGAGATTGTGGTTCAGGCTCGCTTGATGTGGCTTCAAAGCTTGTATATGACCACCATTTTACCCCTTGTCAGGTACAAGGTGATATGATGGCGAAAAATCAACTTCAAGATTGTGAAATATTCGAGAACAAGTTCCGATATGCGACTTAAACATCTTCTTGGTTGTTGATGCCCATTGCCAAGAAGTGATCCATCCAAGATGAATATTTTTTCTTATAGGAGGCTTGTTTTTGAAGCATCTGTGTGAAGAATGGGCATGCCGACCACAGTTCTTACATAGGTGAAGATCAAAACAATGGTCTTTTATATGGCCAATGCGATCACAGTGTTGGCATTTTACAATTTTTTGTTGTTTTTGTGGAAGAGGAGCAGGATCTGGAACAGCTGAAGGTGACTTGTCATAAAGAAATTTGGCACTCTGAAATTTGATGGGATTGGAGTAGTCCGGAATATGAAAGGACACATCCTTGTCATATCCAAGACCAGTTATGTGCTTGTTGTGGACAAGCTCTTCCCAAGGTTTGATGATGGGCTTGGGAAGTGTAGGCTGTATTTTTGCTTCTGCATCCAAATCTGCTCTTGTACTCGGCATTGAATGTGAATCAACTATAGCATTATTGTCTTGCTTCTTATGGGAGTCTCTTTAAATGTTTTGAACAGAAACATGTTCAGATTGATGACTCCATTGCTATAATTCATCTTGTTGGAGCTGAGACTCCAACTTCAAAAGCTCAATCTTGTCTTGTGCATCTTGCAAGGAAGTTTTAATATTAAAAAGAGCGTTCTTGCTCATTCTTACCATATCATGAATATTGGAATGAATGAGGTTATGCAACAACTCTAATGCATCATTGATTTTAGCCATTTTTCTTAACAACTCAAAGTTTCACTTCAGACACTGACTACAACTATGAACTAAGAAGCAATACCACTCACAATGTCAGTAAAATATAATTTCACTGCAAAATATTTTTTAAATGTGCAACAAAAACCACTGTGCAATAACCCTTTAAGGCACTGTAACATATTTGTAAATGTGAAGAAAAAACCACTGTGCAATAACCCTTTAAGGCAAATGGTTTCTCTCTTATTCAAAGCATTGTTTTACACCAACAGTCACTCCGATATAATCACACCAATAATGAAAATATGAACCATGAACCAAGAAATATAAACCATGAAATAGTCAATCACGCCAATAATATGGTTTCTCCCTTAGTATACACAAACACGGGTTTTTCCATTCAATACAATTTTTAACTCATATACCATAAAACCAGTGCATTACATTCACCATTCACTGTAGCGTACTTAAAATTCATAGTTCAGATACATGAAAACACCAAGAATGCAATTCAAAATCATATCATTCAAATAAACGTGACTAATATACCACCATACACAGGCCTGTCAATCCTTGACCATCATTCAGCGCACAAACAGTGCATTGTATTGCTAGTGGTATGGAACATTGAGTATGGCGCAATGAATATATGGTCTGTGAATATATGGAAGCGTTATGGTATGGAGGATCCCTAAGGTATGGAGCAGTGATTGGAAAAAATAGAATCATTGGCTGATAGTGGACAGAGAGGCATTTCAGGGACTGAGTCCACAGAGGAGATACACTGAGACAAGCAATCATGTAGAAGATTCCGAGTGAATAATTAGCATAGGTATATAATGGCCACAATAAAAACGTGGTTCAAATTGGAGTAGGGCCAATGATCTCCCTCTCTGATACCATGTCAAACACAAACATGGTGGGCGAGAAAAGTAAACACACACAGAGGAAAGATAGGAATTTGTTGCATTTCTATTACTCATAGATGTACATTTATATTACATTAATGTGACTTTTGGAATCATCTTCCAAGGTCACTTGGACTCCTTTGTGACTGTTTTCCTTCCACACCTACCCATAGAGGATTAGGAGTCCAATAATTATTACAAAAATATAGAGGAGGTTTCAAACCACCATCCTCATAAGACTAACTTAAACTAAAATCTAGGAAAATAAAGTAACAATATGATTTATGAAATTTTCCCTTTCTTTTGGATTTGGCCATGAAGTTGAAAATATCTAGCATAGGCTTGAGCTGAGCTGGCTGTGAAATCTTCGATCTAACATGTCCCTTGAATACTGCGTTTGAGAGTACTGGCTGAGATCTTTTTGTTGAATCTGTTAAAGACTGTAGGATACGGTACTGATGATAAGGTTTGATCAGAAAATTCCTATAGTTTTCTTAATCAAACTTATTTACCTTTTTAATTAATTCATCCTTTGTTTCTTCCTTTTTCTTCCACCATTTTTCTAGTTGTTTGACTTCTCAGAACACTTCAGACGTGTACTCTTTGATAAGTTCTGATCTCACCGGCTATTCACATACAGATTCAGTGATTTCCTTTGATAATCTTGAGGTTTTCGCTAATGCTTTCTCTGCTTGCTATATTTGTGCTTTCCAATCTTTGAATAAGATCTCCTTATGAAACTTATCTATGCGGGGTATATTAGCTTCCTTTCCTTTGTCTGATGCTTTCCATTGAATGTGTTCGTTGATTTTCTTCTTAAGGTTCTCACATTCAAGTTTCTGGATAACTACTTTTTGGATTAGTATTTCATTTGATTCACAATAAGAGTCAATAATAAAAGCTGGTTGGAAAAATACCTCTTGTTGTTGCTTTAACTTAGCATTTATATTCAATGCTTATTTTATGAGTTTCTGTAATTATGGTTGAATTTGTAACCTGGTCATTCCTACTTCCAGTTGTGCCTGTTTCTCAGATATTTTGGCTTGATGTTGTAAATTAAGCTTTTCAAAATCATTTTGAAATTGGGCCTTCTTTGATTTCATTTTCTCATTGAATTAGTTAGATTTTTCTTCATCTAACAGTCTCTCTAGTTCTTGTATTATGTCTTCCCAGGAGGTCACCCATCCCATATCACCTCTGGCTCAAGCACCCTTAACTGTGGAGTTTTCCCCACAATCAAGCCCACTTAGCTTGCTACTAAATGTAGTAGCAAGCTAAGTGGGCTTGACTGTGGGGAAAACTCCACAGTTAAGCATGCTTGAGCCAGAGGTGATCTTGGATGGGTGTATTATGAAACCAACTCCAAAAATAGAAGATAAGAGAGATCAACGCCTTAGAAATCAACAAATTTGAGGGGGAAGACTCCTTTACATTACATAAATGAAAAATTCTTGGATGATTCAAATGAAAAATCCTCCTTTCTATATATAGGAGTCCCTGGGGTCACAATATAATCCTAGATAACCTAACAATAATAATGTAACCGCACACCAATAACAATAGTGGGGTTTTATGGGGCATAGTAATAACAATATGGGGGCTACAGGGGCATAAAAATAACAATAAGGGGGCTATAATCACACAATAAGGGACTACAATAGTAATATAAGGACCTAACATGCCCCTCTCCTTCAAACAAGTGTTGTCCTCAATGCTTGATTATTTCTTGATGCTTCTATACAAAATTTTCTTCCCATTTCGAATCTTCAAGGGGTAAGTTCTTCTACTTGCTGAGATACTCTAAAATTGATCGATTTCGTAGTTGTCGATTTATTGTTTTTGTGACTGCTTCAGAACTTCTTTCACTACGATGTTGATCTTCTTGTTGTTTCATTCGATTATGCACCAAAGTTAGGTTATCCTTTGAGAGTTGGAGAACATGTTTTTAATGCTCGATGTGATCTTCCACTACTTTATCATCCATACTAGCTTTCATTTGATCCTTCAAACCATCCAAACTAGCCTTTATTTTGTCTTTTAAACCTTCTATGTCATCTTTGAATTCTCTTTGTAAGATCGGAATTTGTCGCACTTGGGCCCATGATTTTGATATATCATATTTCAATTCTTCCTCTTCATGTGTAATAGTAGATATTTTTTGGAGGCATTGTATAATTCAATACTGATATATATGCTTCAATATTCCCTTGGAATTACTTCAAACTGATTTTTCAAACAAAACTTATGCAATTTGAAAAAAAATACACACCTTTTTATTACTTTTGAGAAGCTATATATTAAAACTGATGTATCTCTGTAATTTTCCATCCCCAAGATTTTATCTTTGGCTCTTTATTATCCCTCTAAATCCTCTTTCCAATGCCATGGGTCTAACCTAATTTGGATTCTTCAAGGAAAATTTATTCCCAATCTCCCACAATGACCTAATTATGGTCTGGTTCAGAAGAGCGAACTTGTACGGTGTGACACATGTCATTTTTTCCTCCTTCGACTCGAAAATTGATACACAAGAAACTAAATTCCATTTACTTTTGGCCACCTTTTACATAATTTCAATCCTATGCTTGGAGAGAGAGTTATAATGATTTTCCCAAGGTCACCTCCAAAGACTGTTGACACCTAATCCTACGAGATTGGGTGAGATTGTATAACATTGTAGATTATGAAATAAGGGAGGCTAAGTGACATTGGGAAATGAATCCAAATAGTATCACCTCTATGTATAAATTCAAGCACACCCTCTATCAAATTCATATTCAATTTCCGGAGTTACCTCTTGACTTGACATGGTATCAAAGCCAACTATATTTTTGGCGTCCTTTCCCTTGTAACTCCCTTGTGGTAGACCTGCCTCCCTGCCAGAACCTAGCAAAACCACTCCTTCTCTGTCATAAAGTATGCTACCCATTATACCTCATCTAATTCTGTAGATACGTAACTCCCCACTGCAACTCGGCCTCCTTGTTGCATGGTGTGTTCCCCCCTCGACCTCCTTGTTAAGTGATGTTGCTTTGTCACTCCCAGTGCAGCCTCCTTGCCATTGCTACGTGGCCCCCTCAGCCTCCTTGCTATGTGTTGTTGCTCCATCACCCACGCAGCCTCTCTATCCCAGCTGCCTCACTCTATCCATCGTCAACCATCCAGCTACACCACTGATCTCCTCCATCATCAGACTCCTGCATCAGGCCTCCCACAGACAATGTTCCCACAGAAAGAGCCATCACCCATTGGCCTCACTCCATCCACTGCACCCTCAGCCCTTCATGGCTCCTCGACTTGCAGTTCAACCCCTACACCACCATCGTTGCCATCCCACTACTGCTCATACCATTCCCCACCATTGGCCCTCGACCTTGGCTAGCTTCCACTGCTCTAGCACCTCTCGTGGCCCTCCGCTCTCTTGTGACTCTCTACCTCCCGTGGCCCTCTATGCTCTCATACTTTTGATCCCCCAGTTCCTCCCTCCCTCAAATAATACCTCCCCCACTCTCACCCTCCCTCAGATAATCCCTCCCACAAATAAGTCCTCCCTTAGATAATCCCTCCCACAAATAAGCCCTCTAAATTTGTTTTTACCATTTTTTTTTTACAAAAAATAAATAAATTGAAGTGCAGAATTTAATTTCTCTTAGCACAAGAATTGAGTATTTTTTTTATAGTGGCAACAAAGTGATTTTTTAAAAGAATGAATTCTCTCATATCAATTGTGGGATTTTTCTCCTTCAAGGAGAACTATCCTGAATGGTCTCGGAAAATCAAGCACGCACTCATTTTAATGGGTTGTGGAGAGGAATATGTGAAGGAGAAGGAGACAATCCACTGACAAAGCCCACCTCAGACAAGGAGATCGCAATTTGGGAAAAAAAGAATTGCAAGGCCTATGCCTTGATTACAGCTTCTTTAAATGAAGATTTGAGTCGCCATATTACACCATTTTCAAATTCCTCTGAAGCCTTGAGAAAATTAAAAGAACTCTATGATTCACATTCAGAACTTGAAATTGTTCAATTAATGATTAAGCTATTTAGCCTTAAATTTAAAAATGATGACCCTCTTGCTTTAGCATCAAAAGTAATATCTATCATGCATGAAATTAAGAATATTGGTGTAGAAGTTGACATACCTCTCATAGCTTATGATAGGGCATTGTATCCCGCTTACTCACATTACCTTGAGTCATTGAAAGCAAGTGGAAACCTCGTGAAAATCACTTTTGATTCCCTTGAGAAAAATTTTGCAGAAAGAGAGAAGGGTTTCAGAAAGATGACAACCCCTCTATCTTCTGAAGAGGATGTATGTTTCGCACATAGAGAGAAGATTCATGCTCAAGATTCTTCCAGAGGAAGAGGTGGCCGAAGAGGAAGAGGAAGAATGAATTCATAGGAAAGGGGGCAAACAAAGTCAAACTAGAAAATCTGATCTTCATTGCATACGCTACAATAAATATTGGCATGATGCATCTACATGTAAGTTAACTTGGGATAAAATTTAGCGGCAAAGAAAAGAAAAGAAGAAAAAGGTAAAACTCATGACAGAGACAAAGATAAAGCACCTGAATCCACTCATTATGTTGTAGCACATTTTAAAAATGGAGTAACTGAATACTCGTTTGATGTTTCATTTACTTCTTGGAGAAATGATTGATTGCTAGATTTAGGAGCAACATGTCACATGACTTTTAGAAAATACTTTTTTGACTAATTTACTGACAAAGTTGATGGATCAATATAATTCGTAGATAAATCCAAAATCAATACATCAGGGCTTGCCACAACCAGGCTTAAGTTGCCTGGCCTTCTAGATCATCTTCTACATGAGGTTCTATACCTCCCTAATTTGATGAGAAACTTTTTGTCCTTGGTCCACATCCACCAACAAGGACACTCCATTCACATATTTTATGGAAAGGTTCAGGTTAGAAAAGCATAAGATCTCTCACTTTTCATGGAGAGAATAGAAAATGGAAGACTCCTAAAGCTACAAGGTTCCTCTCCTCATGCACAAAAAATTGCATTTAGTTCTCATCATGATGAAAGTACATTCCCATTAAGTATTTTATTTCATGCTAGATTTGGACACTTAAACTATGACAACCTTTGATTTTTGAAGAAAAATGGTGTTACTAGATTGCCTACAAGTCCTAGGAAACTTAAGTAATTTGATGCTTGTATTCTAAGAAAGCATATCAAACAATTTTTTAATGATTCACATTCCAAAGCACATAGAAAATTTGAGCTTATTCATTCAAATTTATGTGACCCCATGAATGTTGCCTCTACAAATGGAAATAAATATATGATGACATATATTGATGATTACACCAGAATGTGTTGGGTTTACTTATTTAAGAAAAAATCTGATGCTTCTCAAACATTCAAGAATTTTAATGCATTGATTCAAAATGATGCACAAACTGATATTGGGTCTTTGCACATTGATAAATAAAAAGAATACACTTCAAACAAATTTGAAAAATATCTTTTCCAACATGGCATCAAACATAAAACAATTGTGCCCTATAATCCCCAACAGAACGGTGTAGCTGAAAGAGTGAACAGGACAATTTTAAATATGGTTCACTCCATGTTGTTTTTTAAAAATGTAAAATTGATGTTTTGGGTTGGTGCAGTTCTATGTGATGTGTACATAAAGAATAGGTTTCCTTCAAATTCAATATGAAAAAAACGTCCTTATGAAATGTGGAATGGCCACACTCCTTCGGTAAATCATTTGAGGGTCTTTGGTTCCACCTGTTATGCTTTGATACCTGAGGTAAAAATCAATAAATTTGGTGCTATAAGTCGAAAATGTATCTTCTTGGGGTATTGCAATACCTCCAAAGGATATCTTCTCTATGATGAAGTCAATAAGAAGTTTGTAGTAGCCAGAGATATCATATTCCTTGAATCTTCCAAGATTTACAATGTTGTTAAGAGAAACTTGATCACTTGGATAGATTCACACATGCAAAGTCATTTCAATAATTTGATAATCATATTCCACATCTTGAAGGGGGTATTCATATACTGAATAAATATGTGGAATCATCTTCACAATCACTCTCTCCCTCACATGAATAACCAACCATGAATGACACCTTGAACGATGTGATTGACCTAATTGGGAGATTAAATCCTGATTCAATTCCAATTGAGTCAAATGAGCAGCCCAAGCCATCTTAGAAAGGTCCCCCAAAATGGCTCACAAAGAAACTAGAAAATGTTCGTCCTAATGAGGTTGGAAAGACAGGAACAAGAAGTTCCACCAGAAAAAATGGAGGTGACATAGATAATTCTGATTCACCTATTGATATGGACATTTCTTATAACTGTGAACTGAATTTGTCTACATATCTTGAACCAACGTCCTTCAAATAAGCCTCTTCTCATGATGAATGGAGTGAAGCGATGCAAAAGGAGTATGATTCCTTCATAAAGAATGGAACTTGGAAGGTGCTTGATCCTCCTTTGGGAACCAAACTAGTTGGTTGCAAGTGGGTCTAGAAGAACAAGTACAAAGCGGATGGCTCACTTTACAAGCACAAATCCAGGCTTGTGGAAAAAGTTTTTGCACAAAAATAAGGGGTTGATTATAAGGAAAAATTTTGACCCACGGCAAAACAGGCCACCATTCGGACACTCTTTTCCCTAGCAGCTTAGAAGGGATGGAAACTCCATCAGATGGATGTAAAAAACACCTTTTTGAATGGAGATCTAAAGGAGAAGGTTTTTATGTCCCAACTAGAAGGATTTGTTGTGAAGGGCCAAGAACACAAAGTATTCCAGCTTATAAAATCCTTGTATGGCCTCAAGAAAGCACTGTGGGCCTGGTATGAGAGATTAACTAAGAATCTTCTTAAACTTAACTTCAAACATTTTTATCTTGATGATGCAACTCTGTTTGTCAAGAAAATTTGGAAAATAGCTGTATATCTTGTGGTGTATGTAGATGATCTTTTGATGACAAGGAATAATGAGACTTATATTGCATCCATAAAGAAACTATTGAAGAAAGGTTTTGAAATGATTGATTTGGGCTATGTTCACTACTATCTAGGTATTGAAGTAACTCAACATCCTAAATTTATATTCCTTTCTCAAAATAAGTACATTGGAGATATTTTGAACAAGTTTGGCATGGATGAATGCAATCCTTTGACTACTCCAATGGAACATAACTTGAAGCTCACATCCATTCAAGGGAAGGAATTCAAGGATGCAACAAAGTATAGATAGTTTGTAGGAATTCTTATCTAACTGACTACTACGAGACCAAAAATCTCATTTGTTGTTGGAATCCTCCCCAAGTTTATGCAAAAAACTTGTGAAGGAAATTGGTCTACTACAAAAGAGTTCTAAAGTACTTGAAGGGAAATCAAGACTTTGGAATTAAATATACATAAGAGGGTGACTTGAGCTTGATCAGATACTATGATTTAGACTTTGATGGGGAAAAAGAAATTGGGGTATACCATGAGTCTTGGATCAAGATTTGTCTCATGGATATCACGCAAACAATTAGTTTGAGGAGATTTCACAACTGAGGCAGAATATGTGGCAATAGCTGAAGAAAAAAAGGAAATTTTGTGGCTCAGGGAAATCCTAGAAGATTTTTAGATGAAAAAAATTCATTAAACTCCACTCATGATCAACAACACTTCTGCAATAAAGTTGGAAAAGAACTCAAATTTCCATGATCGAAAAAAGCACATCAATAAAAAATACCATCTGTTTCGACATCATGTTGAGGCCAAAACTATCCATATATGTCATTGTTCACAAATGAGAAGACTGCAGATTTCTTCATTAAAGCGCTTGGAAGAGAAAAGTTTGAAAAATATAGAACGATACTTGGAATCACCAACATCCCTTCATGTTAAGGGGGGGAATGTTGACATGTATTCTTAAGGGATCGGGTGAGATTTGTTAGAATGGGGTTCCCTAACCTTCATTTTTGGTACAATTTTGTTAAAGTCAGTCCTGCATAGGGGTTTTGGGGTGGGTTAAAGCCTCTAACGTGTTGTAATGGATTAAAGGGTAGCTCTAGGGTCTGTAAACCATGGTTTGTGGACCATAGGATAGCGAAGTCTATGATATTATAAATAGATATATATTTGGGTCTAGTAGGTAAGTAAGTCAATAGATTGATGCTATGAGTGAACTGTTAAGATATGTCTGGGTTTTTTTCGGTAAGGACTCCTGTTGGCTGTGTGCGCAGAGATCCTGAGTCCTTCCATGTGCGCGGGCTGTGTTTTGGTTGGAAGGGGATATTTGATATTAATGAATGAAAAGTATAGTTGAAGTATCTGTGTGTTATCTGAATTGGTTGTGTTTACTGTTGAAGCACATCTGTGATATTTACTTAGCTGCAAATGTCTCTGTGTTTTGGAATTAGCATGGGTATATCTGTGATCTGATATTGGTTGCGATTATAGTACTCTATGATGATATTTGCTAATACAGATGTGGATGGGAATGTACTGATTAAGATCTAATAGCTTTGTTATGGTCATATGCTGATTACTGTATTAAAAGAGCTGCGAATAGACTTATTCTATGCGAACCCAATAAGTTGCGACCTAGATCTGCCTTGAACTACCTTCTCTCTCTGGGTGCGGAAACCTAGTTCCAACACCCTCCCATACTACTTAGAGTGAGACCTTGGCCTGCGCAAGCAGGTATTTGCTGAAAGGGGCAGTAGTATAGGGGTTTTTTGGCAAACCTTCACCTTTGAACCTGGGTTAGGACCCCTCAAGATAAAAAATGGTTCTGTTACTGGGACCGGGAGCATTTTTAGATAGATATCGGGTGATGCCACGAGGTCATTGGAGGCCTAAGAGGGTGGAAATTAAAGAGTGGTTGGAAAGACAGATTTAGGAATTTGATGTAAAGGAGAATCACAGCACGAAGCTGAAAGCTGAGAAGTGGAAGAACACATAGATCTTCACCAAAGTATATGAAATTTTCTTTGTGACCTTTGTGCACGAGCTTCAGGAGTGGTTGGCAAGGCTCATGGAATTCCAGATGTGTTGGAATGATGATCAGGTTACGTAGTGGACACTAGAATTGATTCAACAGTTAGAGAGGACTGACAATACCATCACCTGTACGGTAGATCACTGGGTGGATAACATACTGGGAGGATTTACGGTAGAATTCGTAGCTGACCAGTTCATATCCTATTCTTAAGCAGAGCAGAGGTTCTTCAAAGGTTTATGGGGTAATTTCTTGAAAACACTGCCATTGTTAATCAAAATATTACTGTGTGAAAAGGGCATTCTGTGCAGCCACACCGAGTGAATGACACCTGATTTGAGAGAAAGTATAACACGAAGTGGTAAGTACTACAGAACTAATCAAGAAAGAGATAGACCTATCTACAATCCATTAAGATAATTGGCTGTGCATGAAATAAATAGTCCTCCAGCTACACCACCTTCAAGTCATCATAAGGGTAAGAACTCACCCACACCTCTGCCACCACCAGAAGAAGATATGGCTACCCACATGAAGCTACCCACCTTCAAGTTTGTAGGAGATGAAGATATGGACTAATTTTGGTTTGTAGAAGAATCAGTATGGACTGTAGAGAATGTGGATACTGATGATGTAAGGAGAGCGCAGTTATCCCTCACCTTTGAAGGAAGGGCCTTGGAATTCTATATGGGATACATAGGACAGCATGTGGATCCATCTATTGAGGAGATTAAGACAACTTTAAAACATCAATTCCGGAAACCCAAGTCCTACTCACAACAAGTAACTGACCTAAAAGACTTTAGACAAGGACCCATTGATTCTGTATGGGAAGCTGATCAGTGGTTAAAGAAAGTTATAAAATATGGAGAATTTTAGTATGATGATAGAAAACACAAGGAATGGTTTATTGCTATGCTGCTACCTCACCTATGCAGAACTATGGGTCAGCAAGCGATTGAGATGCAAGAGAAAACCTTGGATATTGCTATGAAACTAGAGGCTGCACCAAGAGACGATGCCCAGTTTGGAGTGCAGTAGATCCAGGGACAGCTGGAGGCAATGCACCTTGAAATACAAAACCTGTGAAAAGAACAAGGGAAAGATGTTAGCCCATACATATGGTGCATAAGATGCAACGTGTCTGGCCATACCAAGGATCAGTGTCCTTTGCTGATAGATTACATGCAGGCTGGGGGACCTAGCCCATTCTTCCCTAAGGAGGCTATGGGGCCAAGTGGTCTGACGTTATGGTGCGATGATTGTCATGTTATCGGGCTACACGATACTAACCACTATCCTCATCTTGGTGCTTATGTTCCAGAGTTTAGGCAACAATGGTGTCGATTCTACTCCTTTGTGGGACATTATGAGCATAACTGTCGGACCTATGACTTGATGATAGATTGAGGAAACCTATACAGGGTATAGGCTAACCCTTCTTCACCACTATCTCCCTCAAGCAGAGGAGGCTCCCCAGCAAGGGGCAGGGGAGGGGGAAGGGGTGGCGGTGCAGGTTGGGGAAGAGGACAATTGATCTATTTCAACTATTTAGAAATAGGGCACTTTTCAAGGGACTGTCCGAACCCTGCATGACAATCCTGGTGATATTGTATCCAATTGGATCACGTGATCGAAGACTATCTAGTCTTGATAGCAAAAATGTAGGAAAAATAATAAAAACCTACACAGAATTTGCAGAGGGTTAAGGTGGAGCTGTGTGATGAAGGACCAAGTATTAATGTCATAACATGCAGCGGCATGGCTACTTGAGGGGTTGAAGAGAAAGCCGAGGCCGCACCTCTTATCTAGAAAGCAGCTATCAAGTAGGAAATCTTGGACCTACAGAAGGAAAAGGAAACCTTCGTCACAACTCGCAAAGACTTTACTAAGGATGAGGTGTCTACTTCAAAAGATCTAGCAAACCTAATAACAGACGATGAAGTTAAACCATTTCTACAGGCATGTATGAAGCTACTAGGCAACTAGAAGGTATTAGAAAATTTGAAAGCACTAATAGATAGTTGTGCAGAGAGAACTAATCTGCCCCCGGAGGTTAAGGATGTGGATAAACTTTACAAGCATAAGAAATGCACTGGTTGGGAAATTCGGCTAACAGCGTAGATTAGGGACTATGAAATGGATAAGTTTATTTTCGACCTGGGATCACATGAGAACGTACTTCCCAAGCAAACTTGGCAGCAGATGGGAGAGCCTAAGCTGGAATGGTCTACTATCTAGCTGCGTATGGCCAACCAGCAGAAGATCGTACCATTGGGGAGGCTTTCAAAGATTATGGTAGATATCGCAAGAGTTAATGTCCACGCCGACTTTGAGGTAACTCAGATTGTGGAAGATGCGGACCCCTATCTTGTGCTCCTAGGATTGGATTGGGTCATAGAAATGGGGGGAATTATCAACCTAAAGAAAAGGAGCATGGTGTTTGAGAATGAGGGCACGAGGGTGATAGTCCCACTGTACCCTGTCAAAGAAGAGCGGTATATTGAACCAGTGCACCAAGAAGAGGATGTGGATCACATCTAAAAATTAACCACTCAGGACCCAGATTGGATCGATCCTACAGTTGATGGTGTGCTTTTCTAGGAAAATTACAACGAATGATTCTTTGACTCCAACGGGGAGATCAAAAATTGGGAGAATCGGTTACAAGATGTATCTGCGCTGCGATGTCTTAGAATCACAAAGCAATTCCATTGTATCTCCTTAGAGGTAAGAGAATTGCCCTACTTTGATGGTTCTAATAGTATTATGGAGTTTTTGCAAACATTTGAAGCTGAAGTCCCATGGGAGCGAAGGTTTTGGGCCCTTGATATAGCCATGCGGGCAACCCTTGCAAGGTGGTGGGACACGCATAAGAGGACGTTTGATCCAGATCTTGGGGGGAGGCCCCCAAGATCTAAAAAGTTGAAATAGATATGACCAGATCTACAAAATTACAATGCTAGAAAAAAAAAGAGAACACACTGTAAATAAAACCACAAATAAACTTGTTTTATTAAAACAGAGAATAACTGTAGAAGCTACATTGTGGCGAGCAATCTGTCCTTTTACAAAGTGAGGCTTGTTATTTATAGCCTTTTTTGAGATACAATACCATAGGTGGATACCATGGGCCAATACCATGGGTAGATACCACTTACAATACCATGGGTAAATCCCATGTGTGGATGAATATCATGTGTGGATGCATACCATGGGTCACTTATAATACCATGGGTGAATAAATATCATGGGTGGATGAATACCATAGGTCGATGCCATTTACAATACCATGGGTAAATTCCATGGGTAGATGGATAACATGGGTAGATAAATACCATGAGTTGATGCCATTTTCCATTCGGATCATTCCTCCCTCCTTAAGAAGCAATGGTCCCCATTGCGTGAAGTTCCCTCCTGAGAAACTTTTGTTGAATATGAAGAGCCACTGAAGAGAAGGGTTTGGTGTAGTTAACCCATAACCGTGATGAACGAAGATCCGAGGATAGAGATACCCTGTAATTCTTGTGACCAACTGTGATATTGACAGTGTGCGGCCTAGCAAATGGACTTCGATGAAGTGTGGGTTTGTGGATGAACCAAAACCATGACAAACGAAGATCCGAGGATAGAGATACCCTGTAATGCTTGTGACCAATTGTGTGACTAACAGTGTGTGGCCTAGCAAATGGACTTCGATGAAAATGATTTTATGCAGTTGACCCATAACTGTGATGCTGATTGTTGATGAAGTAGCAGGTGCCTACATAGCTTGGGGTGGGAGGGCACGTCTCCAAATAACCCAAGCCGAACGCTGCTATGATCAAACTGATGAATGTGAAGCAGGTGCCTACTAAAGCGGGGTGGGAGGGCACATCTCCAAAGGGAACCCGCTCCGAATGTTGCTCCAGATTTAAAATGAGCATAACTCGGTCAATATAACTCAGAATATTTATTATAACCTGTTTTTGGAAATGGAATGATCATTCTGCATCATTTCATGTATTTGAAACCACTATCTGGAGACTCTAGACCTGCAGATTCGCGCTGGAACTGTTTCGTCGTCACACAATTTCTGAAAAAATAGTTGATTTTAAATCAACAATAACTCCCACATCCGGACTCCGATTCGACCGATTTTTTTTTTGAAATTGGGTGATTTTTCAAGAGGAGTGCAGATATGTATCCATTCTTCTGAAATTTTTCACTGAAAATTGCAAAAAATGACAGAAGAGCTGCCGTCCATGAATTGTCGTCAGAAAAATTGCTTCAACATTGCTGATTTTGAATCGGCGATATCTCCCTCATCCGAATGCCAATTTGGCCGATTTTTTTTTTTAATTTGAGTGTTTTTTCGCAAGGAATCCAGATCGGGTCTTTTTTCTTGCAAATGTTTCACCAAAATTTTCAGATCTGATCTGAAAACGCGACGCCCAAAAAAAAATCATGGATTTCGCTGAAGATTGCTGCAAAACATTGAAATTGAAATATGTTTTAAACCCTCACTCCCATGGAGGCGTAACCTGAATCTGATACCACTAATCCAGATTTATGTAGGAATGCAACTGAATAAACATATAAACATAAAGACAGAGATGCAGCGGAAATAACACTTCATTTCATTAATATCAAAGAACTAAAATTTGCTTACAGACAGAATGAAAATAAAACTAGCTAGGGCGCTGGTAGCTATCTCTGAGAAGAGATGTGGTGGTTACAGGTCTTTGGAAAATTGCATCAACTCATGGTATTTATCTACCCATGTTATCCATCTACCCATGGAATTTACCCATGGTATTGTAAATGGCATCGACCCATGGTATTCATCCACCCATGATATTTATTCACCCATGGTATTATAAGTGACCCATGGTATGCATCCACCCATGGTATTCATCCACACATGGGATTTACCCATGGTATTGTAAGTGGTATCTACCCATGGTATTGGCCCATGGTATCTACCTATGGTATTGTATTTAAAAAAAGGCTATAAATAACAAGCCTCACTTTGTAAAAGCACAGATTGTCCGCCACAATGTAGCTTCTACAATTATTCTCTGTTTTTATAAAACAAGTTTATTTGTGGTTTTATTTGACAGTGGTGTCTTCTCTTTTTTTTTCTAGCATTGTAATTTTGCAAATCGGGTCATATCTATTTCACTTTTTAAGATCCTCAAAGCCTCCCCTCAAGATCCGGACTGCTGGTATCGTAGCGAATCGTTTTTCTCGATCCTTCTTTGCATGTCCCCAACGAGGTCGGTGTATAAGGAGCTAGGGCTCGATCTGGTGGAACCTTTGCAAGATCAGCCTCGCAAACCTCGACGGACGCCCATGGGGGACGAAAAGAAAGATGAGGGAGCAGAAGATCCTATCAAAATATTGCTCGAGGAGGCCCTCGAAAGACAAAGGAACGTGATGATGGATAACTTTGCTCAGATCCTTCAACGGCTACCCACCGGCGGCGCATCTGCATCCAGCAGCCACTCTGGAGGCGCGACTCCTTTTAAGGTACAAGTAAATTTTGACATTCTCATATTTGAGGGTCAAATAGACGCAAATGCCGTAGATAGATGGTTGAATCTGTTAGAAGGATATTTCTCGGTTCATGACTTTTCAGACCGGGAGAAGATTATTTTTGCACTCCTCAAAGCTACCCCCCATGTTAAGGACTGGTGGGAAACCTACTGTGAGAACAAGGACCAGACGGAACCCTCTCTGTTCTCGGCCGTACCAACTTGGAATTCTTTCCGAGACGCCGTCAAGGAACAGTACTATCCCGTGGGGAGCTATGAGGACAAGTACATACAATGGACCACGCTGCGACAACAAAGGGATCAAGATGTGCATGAGCTGACGAATCTGTTCCATACCCTGCACACAAAGTTGGGTATCAAAGATTCAGAGAAACATTTGGTGCTAAAGTATCGCAGCTGTCTGCACAGATACATTCAGGAGGAAATGGAGTTCCTCGACATCTCCTCGCTTGGTACGGCATACCGGTATGCCGCCAAGATTGAGCAGAAATTCAAACAGAAGAAGCGAGACTTTGGATCTGTGAATCAAAAGCAAGGAAAAGGTGCTTCCAAACCGCAGAACAAAGTACAGAGCATGGCGGCTAAAGACAACCCGTCAAAGCCACAAGAAAAGAACAACACCGTAAAGCCAAAGAAGGACACGGGAAAGTGGTGTGAGTTCCATAAGAGCTCCACTCACAACACAAGTGAGTGTCGGGCCAAGCAGTCGCTAGTGGTCGAGATGAGGGCTTCTGATTCAGATGCATGCTCCGACTCCGAATCGAACTCCGAAAGGCGAATGAAAAAAGAGAACACACCTGCAAATAAAACCACAACAAACTTGTTTTTCCTACCAGAGAATCGTAGAAGCCACCACGCTACATTGTGGCGAGCAATCTGTCCTTTTACAAAGTGAGGCTTGTTATTTATAGCCTTTTTTGAGATACAATACCATAGGTGGATACCATGGGCCAATACCATGGGTAGATACCACTTACAATACCATGGGTAAATCCCATGTGTGGATGAATACCATGGGTGGATGCATACCATGGGTCACTTATAATACCATGGGTGAATAAATATCATGTGTGGATGAATACCATGGGTCGATGCCATTTACAATACCATGGGTAGATGGATAACATGGGTAGATAAATACCATGAGTTGATGCCATTTTCCATTCAGATCAACGTTCCAGGATTGGGAAGAGTGTCGCAAAATGATGGTTCTACAATTTGAACCCCTTGTTCACCTACGTGTAAAGACTTTCCTTGGCCTAGGGTACCCACACGAGCACTTGTCTGCATGAATGGAGAAATGGTGCAAAATAACTACAGAGGAATGGGTCCACCTATTCGTTCATGCCTTGGGGCCGATCCCTGATCGCATGGTATTTAGATGTAGAATTACACTAGTGCACCTGCCACTGGTAAACCCTGAAGGATGAGTTTTTAGGGACATTTGGTTTGATAGGTGGAACGGAGGCACTGGACGAAGCTCTGCAGGATATAGATTCCTTATTATTTGATGAATCATGCACTTGTGCAACACATGGGGCACCAACATGGGAGACACAGATGCAAGATATTGCCAACTGTCGCAATCTATCAATGGAGGAATGCGATGAAGACCCACGAGATATATCTATCCCAGAGTCAGAAGGAGAGCGCGCTATTGCTGGACCCCCACTATAGACCGTCGATGTCACTAAGCCTCTGAAGCTACGAGAGGTCAACATTGGGATGGAGGAGAAACCTAAGCTAGCATAAATTGAGGACTACTGGGATGATGATACTCTGGGTAAAGTTACATAACTCCTCACAGAGTACCAGGACCTGTTTCCTAAAAAATTCTTGGAACTCAAAGGGATTATAGGGGATCTAGGGGTCTTGTGCATCACTTTAAAACCAAATGCATGATGTGTGAAGCAGCGCCCTTATCAGTTAAACCCCAAGTATAAAAAAAATGTCAAGTAATTGACAAAATGCTTGCTGCATGTATCATCGAACCAGTCGGACAGTCAAATTACGTAAGTCCTATGGTGGCTCAGGAGAAAAAGAATAAGGGAGAGATATAGATCTGTGTTGACCTATGCAAATTTAATTATGTCTGCATACATGATCCCTTTCCTATGCCATTCTCAGATGAAATCCTTGATAGCGTGTGGGGGCAGGAATCATACTCATTCATGGATGGGTTCTCGGGCTACCATCAGATTAGGATCACACCTGAAGATTGCAGAAAAACTACGTTCACCACTGAATGGGGATCTTTTCAGTATACTTTCATGCCATTTGGGCTCAAGAATTCCCCTGCCATCTTTTCGCGGGTAATGGTCGCAATATTCAAGGAATACATCAACAAGTTTTTGGAGGTATATTTTGATGACTAGACCATCTTCGGGTTGGTAAAGAAGCATGTCTCAAACATGCACATGATGTTGGATGCCTGTAGAAAGCACCATATTTCCCTGAATATCAAGAACTACATATTTTGCGTACCCTTCGGGATCTTGCTCTATCACATAGTCTGTCGATAAGGATTGATGGTTGACCCCGCCAAAATAGCAGTTGTCATCAACCTGGCAGTACCTACAACTGAGAAACAATTGCGCTTTATCCTTGGACATATAGGCTACTATAGGAAGTTCATTCAAGGGTACTCACTAATCACAACACCTATGGAAAAGTTTCTAAAGAATGACGTTTCATTTTTTTGGGACGAATAGTGTCAGAAGAGCTTTGAACTACTCATGGAAAAGATGGTCTCTATGCCTGTCCTCATATTTCCTAACTTTGCAAAGGTTTTCCATGTTCACGTAGATGCATTAGGGATCGCCTTAGGATCTTTCCTTATGCAGCATGGAGACGAAGACATTGACCATCAAGTTTCATTTTCTAGTAGGAAACTTTTTGGGGCGGAGCGCAATTACTCCACTACTGAACGTGAGGGGTTGGCCATGCTATATGCCCTACAAAAATACCAAAATTATCTATTAGGAGGGCACTTAAAGATGTTTACAGATCACTCGGATTTAAAGTACCTAGGGAAGAAGCCTGTGTTGGGAGGGGAAATCTACCGATTGTTACTACTATTTCAAGAATATGACTTTGAGATCATCGTGAAGCTAGGGAAGTTGAATGATGGGTCGAACCACTTATCCCAAATCGAGAGCGGTGAGGAACCAACTAACTTAGAAGAAGGATTGCCCGATGTGCAATTGTTCACGATTAAGGTGGTTGATACGCACTTCACCGACATCATTCACTTCTTAACTACGGGGATGGCACCTATGGAATATACATTACAACAAAAGAAGGAGTTGGTAACCCGAGCTGCGGATTTTACCATCATAGCGGGCCATCTATATAAGCTGGGACCTGACGAGGTGTTTCAAAGATATGTGTTGGAGAACGAAAGGCACACCATCTTATCTGAAGCCCATGGGGGGCATAGCAGGAGGTCAGTACGCAGGAAAAGAACAATGCAAAAGATCTTGATAATTGGGCTATGGTGGCCCACACTGCATAGTGACTCTCACGACTATTGCAAAGCCTGTGATACATGCCAAACGACAGGAAGGCCATTGCACAGAGATGAAATTCCCCTGCAACCACAAATGGCCCTACAAGCATTTGAAAAATGGGCCATCGACTTCGTTGGGCCCATCCACCCACCAAGAAAGAAGACAGGTGTGTGGTACATCATCACTGTGATTGATTATGTCACTAGATGGGCCGAAGCACAAGTTGTGAAGGACTGCACTGCAGATACCGATGTGCGCTTCATTTTTGAACATATTTTGACCAAGTTTGGCTGTCTGAAGATCTTAATGAGCGATAGAATCATTTTGTTAATGAAACAATGCAGGTCTTGACTGAAGAATTTAGGATCCACCACGCAAAAAGCACCTTGTTACGGAGGGAGGAGTAGTCTGGTTAGCCACCCTAGGTGGTGATATGGTACCAAGATATGTCAATGGCAGCCGACTCAAACCATACCAGATCAAATGACTATATGGTCGTAGTAGTTGTATGGGACAAAATACGCGCAAGTAGAAGGTAAAACATTGGCAGGACCCTGGTATGCACAGGGATCGATTGTAGGTCTGGAGGCCTGGAGAGGTGCGCTGGGAGCATAGGGTTGTGTTCAAAGCATAGGAGGTGCGCTGGGAGTGCAGGGTTGTGTTGGGAGCGCAGGAGGTGTGCTGGAAGCGCAGGGGTAATCTAAAGCTATGAAAACTAGCCATTGGAAAATTAAAACTGGGTAAAAATCAAATTTTACCGTTGAAAGGAGCGAGCGACAGACAATTAATGGGGTGATTTCTAAAGATTTTTTACCGTTTACTTGATATTAAGTTTTTGATAAGCCTCACCCAAACATCGGTTGATCTCCAAGGCTATAAAAGCAGAAGGATAGCTCATAAGAGGGTTACGTGTATCTTGAAAGTTTGTGCTTTGCGAGAGTCTGTGACTATTATGCTTTGTTCATGTCTGAGCGTGCTTCCCCCTCTGATAGTAGCCACCCTCAGTCCATTTTTCATGCATGAATGACTGTGAATATTCCCGATGAATCTTCCTAGATTGTGGCCTTGACAGAGGAAGAATCTGAGGAAGTGCTAGAATTCACCCTTGAAGTTGAGGAGGTTATGTCCACACCAAGAAAGGGAAAGCAGAAGGGGAAGGGAAAAGGCCAGGAGCAAGGACTGGGGAAACCTACGAAGTGGGCTAGGGTGAAGGTGCGTACTTCCCCTCAGAATCTAAAATCCCCATGAACAGTGCCACAAGTGCATTCACCCAACCCATTAAAGAGACCTCTGTCTGCTCAGGAAGAGGCCTGGATCGCTGAACCAATAAGCTGGATGCCACCCTATGTGCGGCCTCACAGGCCCTTGGTGTGCATGCCCAAGAATCTTTATGGGATGTGTGCCTATCTGCAGATGCCCTTGATTCCGAGCGAGGTCCCTATCATTGGAGACTCCTTTAGCAAGCTGCACATAGTCAAGTTCGATGACCATGACCTAGAAAACCTGGAGGCCTTCCCTGAGCTAGCACTAGAATTGTATCTAGAGAGGATATTGGAGGATGATGTACTAAAGGTAGTCCCTATGCCATGGGCAAGTGGATTGGCTAGGTCTGGATTATTAAACTTACTAAGAATGCCTCATTTTGGCCACTACAGTATCACTAACGGGATTGTGCGACAGTTTCTCGCTCTGGTCCATGACGGTTACTTATGGATTTAGGACTGCATTCCCATAGACGCAGTACTCATTCACCGTATCACTAGCCTACCCATGAAAGGGTTGAATCCCATGGAACGTGTCAGGAATAAATATGAACAACATATTGTTGATAAGGTGCGTGAGGATTATCACGTGGAATATAACACTTGGGGGTTCATGTTCAGCACTATCAGCGACCCCAGTGTGTGCATGGGCACCTTGTTTTTAGCTTACAAGATGATGTGCAAGTGCCAGGCTGCCACGGTCCCCGCATATATATAATCTAGTTTGTTGGCCGCTATGAAAATGAGGTCTGCTTCAACTGGTCCCAGTTCCTATGCATTGAATTTTTGGAGAATGTATGCGGAGCCCAGGATCATGGAAGGGCCTTCTGTTACTCCTGGTTTCTATTCCTCATCGCGTTGGTCACATGGGAAGCCCAAGAAGACTAGGTCCTTCCCGAGCTAGAGCTGGGTATGTGTGAAGGGGCACTGTATGTGAATCTATGGGATTCGAAGGATGAAAATAAAATTGAATATAGTAAGGTCTTCTGGGTCCTATCTCAGACTAGGCTCGCAGCTGCCATTCATTCCCGACCATGCTTGTCACCAAAAATTTATGATAAGTACAAAAGCATTGCAGTGTTTCAAGTAACAACGCACAATGCACAAATCAGGGGCTACAAGGATCCAACATGGGTATCACTCCTGTATATGGTCGTTGATAAGGATATTGACTGCCTTATTTATAGTTAGCTACCACAGTGGAAACTCAGCTTCAAATCAGGTACACAGGACACTGCAGGTAAGAGCACCACAAAGGTCACCCTGCCCAACACCACCAAGGAGACTGAAGGATAGGGCAAGAATACCGAGAAGGGAGTGGACTCGAAATCACAAAAGGAAGGAAAGGGCAAGAGTACTGGGAAGGGATTGGAATGGGAATCACAGAAGGGTTCGTAGAATGATTCACTGGAGGACCTCGGCGCAGAGGGTCTAGATGTGGGATGTGCTGACTCCCCTCAAGGTACGAAACAAAATGGTGACCCTATTAAGGGACCACAGAAGAAGCAACGAGTTCAATGGCCAGAACACGACATTAGAGTTACTCTGACAGAAGAGGACCTAGAGCAGATCGCAGACAAAGTCACCCTTGCTGCAGAATATAAATGGCTACCTATAGAAGAGCAGCAGAAGGCCACAGTTGATACACTCTAGGCTAAGCTTTGGGCTCTGCAGCTCACGACTGTCACCTTGCAAATAAGTATGATTCAGGCAAGGTCGGCCTCAACAACAAGAAGAGAAGTGATAATTACAACAGAAAGTCGCCTTTTCCCTCTGCTAGACATAGCTCTCGTTCTCAGCCCACCCAAATTAGGAGCGCAAGTCTAGGCCTACGTAGAGGTACAATTGGACCTAGCCTGCATGTTGCATGAACCATTACGGGTCCTCCACACATCCTTGTTCGAATAGATCCAACACAAAGACCGTTGAGTGCACTAGCAGCTCAGTACAGTTGAGCAAACGATTGTGGAGAAAACCGCCGAGGTGTCCCAACCATAGGCTGCATGTACCCTCCTCGCCGCATAGCAGACGGAGTTGGAATTCCTAATTAGTAATCTCTGCGCAGATGTCATTGAATATATCTTGACTTCTGCCACCCCCAGGCCAATATTGAGGGGTTTTTTGCAGTGCTAAAGGCTTCAAGGACCGAGATCCAGGCAGTCAAAACATAGATGTAACAACATATTGTGGCCTTGCAGGCCAAATTACAGCCAGAAACGCCACCTGAGGTAAGGTCCCAGCGAGCCACGCTGGTCACAGAGGCAACCAATGTCATCACATATTAGATTACTCAAGGCATAGGACTGTTGGAGATAGCTATGCAGCTGTGGACTAAGGTGCAGTGTGATCCTATCCTACACAAACTTACTCAAGAGTTTTTCCAGAAGGAAGAAGAAAATTGAGCAACTGGAAGCCACTATGGCTACTCTTATCCCCGCTCAACGCCTAGCATGACTACATACCAGCCACACACTTAGAGATGACATTGAAGAGATCCACCAGGAAAAGAAGGTCCTCAACCACCACCTTAAGCCCTCAAGCTCTCTCAGGATGTCGATATCACAGTTAAGCAACTGAACTACACTTTGGAGAGCATCATTACTGCTACAGAAGGCCCAACTTCACAGAAGTTGGTTGATATTTCTCAGAACGCTGATGTGTAATGTGAAGGATTTTTGCCCCCACTGGTTGAGGCGATCACGACGCTGTAGGTGAAGATGGAAAATCCACAGCCACATTGACTCAGGATGAGTCATAAGATTGTGATGGGGGCTTGTTGGAACAGGGTTCCCTAACCTACGTTTTTGGTACAATTTTGTTAAAGTTGGTCCTACGTAAGGGTTTTGGGGTGGGTCAAAGCATTTAATGTGTTGTATTGGGTTAAAGGGTAGCTCTAGGGTTTGAAAACCATGGTTCATGGACCATAGGATAGCGAAGGATACGATATTATAAAAAGATATATAGTTGGGTCTAGTAGGTAAGTAAGTCATAGATAGATGCTACATGTGAAATGTTAAGATCTGTTTGGGTTGTTTTGGGTAAGGACTCCTACTGGTTGTGTGCGTGAAGATCCTCAGCCTTGTTGTGTACGGACCCCGCTAGGATGTGTGCACGGGCTATGTTTGGGTTGTAAGTGGATCTTTGATATTAAGGAATGCGAAGTATAGTTGAAGTAATGGTGTGTTATCTGAATTGGTTGTGTTTACTGTTGAAGCACATCTGTGATATTTACTTAGCTGCGAATGTATCTATGTTTTGGAATTAGCATGAATATATCTGTGATCTAATATTGGCTGTGATTATAGTGCTCTGTGATGGTATTTGGTAATACACACATGGATGTGAATGTACTAATTAAGATCTAATAGCTTTGTTATGGTCATATGTTGATTACACTGTTAAAAGAGTTGTGAATAGAATCATTCTATGCGAACCCAATAAGATGCGACCTAGATCTACCTCGAAATACCTTCTCTCTCTGTCTAGGTGTGGAAACCAAGTTCCAGCACCCTCCCATACTACTTCGACTGAGACCTTAGCCTGTAGAAGCAGGTCATTGCCAAAAGTTATGTTAGTATAGGGGTTTGTTGGAAAACCTTCACCTCCGAACCTGGGTCAGGACCCCTCAAGCCAACAAGATTGCATAATATTGTAAATTAGGAAATAAGGGAGGCTCAAAGACATTGGGAAATGAATCCCAAAAGTCTCACCTCCATGTAGAAATTGATGTACACCCTCCATCAAATTCATATTCAATTTGCAGAGTTACCTTCTATCCTAACAAAAACCCTAAATTCCATAGATCGTATCTCCAAAAATTTATGAACCAAGATCCGAAATTTTTACACAAAGTTCCTTGGGATATATTTGCAAATGAGTTTTTTTAGCTTTTGAAACTTCGTAGAAAAAAAATTATAGCGAACATGCCACAATGAGATGTTTGAAGCAGCAAAACCCTAGAATCCATAGCTCTAATACCAAATGTTATGAAACCAATTGCAAAATAGAAGAAAATAGAGATAAACACCTTAGAAATCAGCCACTTCGAGGGGGAAACCTGGTTTACATTACATAAATGAAAAATTATTGGATGATTTAAATGAAAAAGCCTCCTTTCTATATATAACAGTCCATGGGGTCACAATATAATCCTATTTGACCTAAAAATAATAATTTAAGGGTACAACAATAACAATACTTTAGTTTTATGGGGCACAATAATAACAATATGGGTGCTACAAGGGTATAAAAATAACAATAAGGGGGCTATACTAACACAATAAGGGACTGCACTAGTAATATAGGGACATATCAGGGTGAGCTCCATGAAATTCCTATTTACCGGGTTACCGGGTGCAAGCACAGGAAGTGATGATTGAAGCTATGTGATTCATTTCACTAGTTTCAATCCCACTTCTTCGCCTTTGTGAGCATCGCCCGATGCAATGAGTGCTCAGTGGACTATTAAAAAATGATGAGAAATTAGTCAATTACGACTACCTCTCATGGAAATGGTCATAGATGAATGACTTACTTAACGTAGTTGAATCCCAAAAAATGATATCTAGTGCAGTGGTATTGTTGTTGGTGTCATACATGAGGTCATGGTTTGTGTAGTTTATATGGTAATGCATTGATGACTGGACTCTAGCTAGAATGATGTTTATATGTTGTTTTGTCTATATGTTGTTATGATTATGTCTATAAATGTATTCTATTGATTGGTTGATCTTGCAGATGAGACATCCTCCCGAAATTATGCTAAGGTACATTGTTTTATTTTGATTTGGTTTATCTGGCATAAGATACCTTGCAGGAAATAGAACATAGATGACTAGCAATATGGTATACTACAGAGATTCTTCCGATGAATCAGATGAGCAACATGGTATTGGCCACTCTTCTGACTTAGCAGACACATTAAGAAGTTTGAAGAAAGAAATAAGTATTTGTAAAGCAGATAATGACAAAATCATATAGGCCTAACAGAAACAAGTAGAAGTTAATGTTGTAACCCTTTAGAGTTTGTCAGATTCATAGTGACAAGGGCCACTTTAGATGAGCTATGGAGAGGAGGATGGGACTAATGGGGCATGTGGCAGTAGGTCTCATGGAAGTCATAGGTCGGATAGAGATGACATGATCAAACATGGAATATTTTTGGACACTCCAGAGAGGAGAGGTGATAGACACAACTAATATTCTATTTATGGTTTTTACAGGCACTATGATCGTCATAATTATCATCCTTACAGGAGGAGTGATTGGGGATATTTTCTAAATGATTTTAAGAATGAAAAACCACCTACATTTCACGGAGAGATGAAGAAATAACAGGATGTAGAAGCATGGTTTCTTGGCATGAGGAAGTTCTTTAGGTTGCATGATCACTCAGAAAACATGAAAGCCATAATAGCTACATTCATACTCAAAGGTAAAGAAAATATTTTGTGGGAAGATGTGAAAATTTTCAATGGTATTCATGAGGAGGAGTTGACTTGGAGTGAGTTTGAGAGTCTATTCTAGAAGAATTATCTATCAGAGAGATATTGTGATGATAGGGAAGAGGAATTTTATGAGCTGAAGATGGGCTTTATGATCGATGACGACTATACTAGCATATTTATGGAGTTGTTGAGATATGTGCCTTACCTCAACGAGAAGGCCAATATTAAGAGATTCATGGGTGGGTTTTCAACAACATTCAAATACAATATTGATTTTGATGAGGCTAGATCATTGGAGGAGGCCATTCGGAAGCTAAATAATTGTTATGAGAAATCAAAGCACACATTTGAGAGTAAGTTACATTGGAAAGGTAATGCAAAGAACAAAGGAAAATGGGAAAAGAAGCGAGAAAGGCCTTAGGATATAGGTAAGAAAGAGAATGTCACACCACCTAAGAAATTTAATACATCTGCAAAAGGATATGGACTTTGGTATGAGGATCAGAATAAGAGTAAAAATAGCGAGCACATGTGGTGTTGGACTTGTGGAGGAGATCATCGTAGGAGATGTTAGAGTCGGTCTTTACATCCCTCCGTCAAATATCATTCCTCTTATTTCATTTCATTTTTTAGGTGTCTCATTATGCTCATTCATTTGCGTTCCATTAGGGGCATGCCATTGACTGACGGAAGGGCTTTGTTCTCTCATTTTCCCTCATGCTTGTACCTGCTGGGTTAGTCAAAATTTATCAAAATTCATCAAAGTGGAATTCATGTCATTTACAGTCATAGATGGTTATTTTGGTCAAAAAGAGTCTTTCAGTTTCTATGTCTAGGGTTTTGATCTTCAGAAATGTCAAATAATACTCGCAGGCCATGAGGAGGTTTTCAATAAGTTTTCAGTTCAAAATCTTCATCGTCAATATGCTTGAGGATGTTTCTTCTTCAAAACTCTGTTTTGAAGAAGAAATTGTCAAATTTGTTTTTGTAATAATCATGTATCTTTCCGCCATATAGTACTTCACATGCAAACTCTGGTCATCCTTTGCTAAGTTTCAACGCCACCATCCCTACAAAGATCAACCAAACATCATTCAAAGCTCAGAAATTCAATGAGGAAACAAAAAGACAAAGTTGTATTAAATGAAAAAGTGTCAAAGTCAAAAACATTACAAAATGGGTTTTGAAGAAGAAAAAATTAAAACCATGTTTCTATGAGATATTTCTCCAAGTTTATTAACCCATCTGTATCAAGAGTTATTGGGAAAATCTCAGAGAGAAGTTGAGTTGGAAGTTGAAAGAACAAACTGTCATTTTAGAAGAGGCTGATTGTGTGTTTAATTTGAGTGCGACGCATTGGGATAGGCCGCGGCGCATCCAGAGAGTGCGGCGCGTAGAGCCAAAACACACCGTGCAAATTCATAAGGGCGCAGCACACCCATCGAACGCGGTGCATTGGGTTTGTGCATGGCGCACAGAGCCCCAAAGGCCGAAACTTATCTTCACTCCATCAAAACTCAATTTGATTCAGTTCTTTTGTCTCCAAGTAAGTGTGTGCCCTTACCATTTGATGTTAACTCCTGTTGGGTGCTATTTGAAAGGAGAAATTCAAGAGTTTAATTTTTGAAAGAATAAACCCTATACCCATATTGAAATCTGCTCCCAAGGGTTTGAAAAGAGGTGATTAAAAGTTGAACTTTGGTGCTTAAACTCTCATTCCATTTTCATTTGTGCTCTTATCATTGTTATCACTGTTATCACTGCTAGTACTGTCACACTATTATATCACGATCCCTTCTCGTATACCCACTGTCCCATATCCCTTATACCCTTTTATACCCATGTGTTAAATCTCAAACCCTATCACTTACCATCACTTCCCTCCATTGACAAAAGCCTAATTTCCACATTTAAGGACTGCCTCTATGTCCTTGATTTCACTTATATTTTGCCATTTCATTGACCCTTTTTCCTAAAAACTACCCCTATCACCAGCACCTATTCCTATATCACTTATAAAGGTTCTTAATCCCGAAATTCCCCAAGCAGTGAGTGACTGTCTTTCCACTCTGAAATAACTTGACAGTCTATTGTATTCATTGTGATATTCCCTTGCAGCCTCTCATTTCATATGTGGCACACTTGGTATTGAAAAACAAACTCTCATTTTCACCATATATTTGTCAGCACCTACTTGTCAAACATCTTGTTTTCAGCATCATGTCAGAGACAAATTCATCATATGAGCAGGGATATGAGCAGGATAGTGATTCAACCACAGAGATAAATGTACTGAGGAGGTCTCATAAAAGTGGCAGGAACGTCAGGGAGGAGCCCACTTCTTTGGCTCAATTGCAAGCTTGCCCGCTTGCAATGACATGCTTTCAGCAAAATTCATGTTTTCGGTATTGTGAGCTGATATCTCAGATTCAACACCATCAGGAGTTGGTTTGCTTATTTGTCCTACATTTGCATGATGGTCATGTAAACCTTGCTGGAGTGAATTTCACTCTGACACCAGAGACCATTTATGAGGTGACTAGGATACCAAACATTGGTGAAGAGTGGAATAAGTGACAACAGCTGGATAGAGCATATTATGAGCCTTACATCAGACCTGGATATTTGAGGAAGCTGAGCAGGGTATTTCCATTCCAGTTTCTGAAGGAGTCTTATGCTCCATTGATGAAACTCATCGTCAGATATTTCAGCTGTGAGGGTTGTTTCTCACATATTTATGCATATCACATTAGACTTTTGATGCATTTTACGAGAGTGAGACTGATGAGTATTCCATATTTCATGTGTCGGAACATAGAGTGGATGACTACACTGGTGTAGAGGAAGACTTTGAAGTAGCAACATAACAACATTTATCATTATGCGGTCATCAAAATTATTGTAGTGCATCAGCTGGGATTGCAGGGCATTGCATGGGATGAGTTCATTTCCCATGACTTCTTTGCAGTGCCATAGCCTCCTCCCGAGATTGTTCATGATGAGGGAGAGCCTTCACATCAGTTTTATCTTCCCGAGATTGATCCTATCAGTGCTCCGGTGTGTGTGACATATCAAAGAGGCCACAGAGCCTTATTTGCAGTAGCACGACGAGTACTATCTCCACCAGGAGTGGAAGCGGTTTCGTTGCCTTCATCAGCAGTGCGAGTACTATCTCCACATGGTGTGGAGGGGGTCTCGCCTTTGACATCAGCACAGGTACAGGTTCAGGATAGAGGCAAGAGGCCCATGCACGATGAGGGCCCTTCAGGAGGCCAAGACATTGATTTTACACTCATCGATGTTGATTTGACCTCTCCTGTCTCAAAGATGAGAGAGACCATCCAGGAACAAAAGGCTGAGATTGACACATTGATTGTGAAGCTGCAGAGAGCTCAGTGGATTATAAATTATTTGGAGCAGCAGAATAAACAACTGGAGGATCAGCAGACCCTCACGGAGTTGTAGAGGATCCGTGAAGATCGGGAATTGGCCTGAAAGAGACCAGGTGACATGACACCTTTTGAGCGGCAGATTTGGCTTGAGAGAGTCAAAAGACACCTTGAGAAGCTGTTGGAAAAGGAAAATAGGGACAAAGACATGCTCAGACATATGAAGAACCAATATTGGGCCCGCACTCATGTTTTCAGAGCCAGGATGAAGATCCTGAAGGCGAGATTGAGGAAAGCACTGAAACGTCGGAAAAGGCCAGATCCACTCCAAATCTTGGCCGAAGCTTCCTCGATTGAGCATGATACATGATGGGAGACCTTCACTCCAAATTTCAGTAAATTTGGAGTAAATTTTGTCATTTTTGAAAATTTTGGTTGCAAAATAGGGTTTTCTACCCGACGCGTCGCGCCACCCGATGCGCGCTTATGATTGAGACATCTTCTGGAGGAAAACTTGATATTTTTTGGGTTTTTTATGAAAATTTATGCATGCTCAGGAATGGCTGAGAAATTTCATGAAGTTCTGGGTGGTCTTGAAGGTCAAAAACACTCCAAAAATTGCCTTTCTGCCACTTTTTGCACTAGCAGGAACCAGTCTTGGGAGATTGCAGTTTTGGACGGGCAAATGACATCCAAATTGAAAAATTCCACTTGGGTTGGATATCAGACATCCAGGGCTTTCTAAAGAGATATCATGAGCTCAATTTTGACTTCAGGAAGTGCCTCAAAAATAGGCTCAAATTGGCGCGATGCATTGAGTTTTTTTAGCGCGGCGCATAGAGAAATTTTGCCTCATTTTTACTCTTCAGCTCAGAAATTCGCCCAGTTTTGACTAGTTTTACTTTTTCATGTGATGATTGATCTACCATGATGTAATTTGGTAACCATGATGTAATTTTGGCATATATTTACTTGTTCTAGAGGATTCATTCACTAAAAAGTGAAAATTAAATGAATGAATCAGTTTCCTTCCTTTTAGAGGCAAGTTGTTTGGCTGCCTAGATTTCAATTCCATGTTTAGAGTTGGTTGAAATAGCTCCTAGAAGGAGGAGCTCGACCCCTAGAGGCATGGGAAGGGGTTAGGATGGTCTATATTATGTATTTTCTGAGTCATTTTCAGGGTTGGACTCTTGGGAAAAGTTTGGCACCTCATTGTATATCCATTTTCAGTTTTTGGCAAAGGAAAGACCAGAGTTTTGCAGCACTTGTTGGGATCCTTGTGGCTTCTGAGTTTTGATGATGTTCTTCTCATGTTATTTTAAGTTTCATTAATGTTATATTTATGCCATTTCCCTTATCTTTTCTTCTGAATTAAACAAATGAGTAACTGAGGTAGAATTCATTGATTTGCTGGTGCTCTGCCTTAGACTTTTGTTTAGTTTTATATGTTTTTTGTCAGTTTGAAGAGGATCCTTGCACTCTCTTTCCCTCTTCATCTCATCAGCAGTCTTTTAAATCCATTCATTTGATCTAATACATCAAAGCTGCTGCCTACCTCGCCCCAACTTGAACTCTGCAAGAAATTGGCCTCATCCCCAAGCCCGAAAATTGTCTTTCCCTTTTTTCCAACAAAATCCAAAAAAAATCAAAATCAAACCCTCCTATTTGTATATCTAGCCTAAGATCAATTGTTGTTTTAGTCATCTCAAGCCCCTTTTAATATTTTCATTGAGATTGACCTGGAGAGAGCCCTCTCCTGTCCTCGTAGGGCTAGCTACGAGGCTGCGCGTGGTTTGGTGTTGTCCTTTTTCTGCCTTATTTCAGCCTAAGGTGGATTTAGGCAATAACATAGCGGCGAAAATACTGGGAAGAAAATGGTTTTCTTGTTGGTGTTATTTGTGTCATAAGTTACAGACGGAGCTTGAAGTTACGCCAGGTAGCTTTCAAAACGCTTTTGCCTTGCAATGGCGGAAGTAGATAAACTCTGCTTCAGTCAATCTCCAGTTTAGCTTGTGAACGTGACATTCGACCTGTGAATTACCCCAGTATATTACATCGTTCTAGACTCTTGGGTGATTGAGTCTAGAATTTGATAGGCTAAAATAGATCAGTTTTGTCCTTTGATTTTTGAATAGATCAACACACTGGCTTCCAGAAGACATACTAGATCAAATCTCGATCCTGATCCACCTCCAGTGTATGAGAATCCTATTCTAATTTCAAGAATCCTCCGTCGAGAAAGTCCCGTGATCCCTTTGTTTAAATCTCATTCATACCCTACTATATTTAAATTCATTGAAGATATTGAGTTTGATGATCAGTTCGAGTTGTCGTTGTTTGAAACTAAATCTGAAAGTGCTACTGGTTCTACCATCATAAATCCTGAGTTTATCAAGTATCTTGAGGTTGAACAAGCTAATAGATCCATTGATAATTACATCCTGAACCTTCAGAACTCTATTGTGGCAACGAATATTCCTGAGTTTATTGAATCTTCTTCTGAAACTCTTGGTCCATCAGTAGTTACATCTGATTCACAAGTTCACGCTGAATCTTCTTTCATTCCTACCATTCCTGTAAAACCATTGATATCTGATCAGCAATCTACAGTAGTTCCTCCTCCATCTCCACCACATACACCTCATACACCTACTGCTCCTACTCCACCCATTTCTCCAAGACAGATCATAAATCCACCAAGAGAAATGCCCGCTAGATTCGCACCTCTTGCCTTGCCAGCAAACTTGGATCCCATGCCCGCTGATTATCAGAGTAAATCCCTTTGTTTGATGGTACTCCTCAGAGTGTTCCTGCTCAACAGCATATTAATAGAATGACAGAATTCTTTGATCTCCATGAAATTGATGAAGAGAATGTCTCCATGAGATTGTTTGTGCAAACTTTTGGAGGTGAGGTACGTAAATGGTTCAGAGCTTTGCAGCCCAGGAGTATTAATACATTAGAAGAGCTTCAGAGATAGTTTCTAGATCGATGGGAAATGAAGAAAGATCCACTTCAAATCACTTCTGAGTATACCAAGATCAAGCGCGATCCTGGTGAGTCCGTCCAAGACTATATTATCAGATTTAATGCGGTTTATAATGCTATTCCTGATGATTTGAGGCCGTCTAAGAAATCAGCTTTGCTTAAGTTCCCGGATGGTTTTGATCCGGAGATGGCTTATTCATTACGAGACAGAGATCCGCCCACTTTATAGGACATGCAGAAGATTTCTGTGAGTGTTGAGGCAAATTTGAATGACAAGAGAGCTAGATTGAAAGCATAGAAGAAAGTTGTGATAAAAAAAGAAGCTTCTACATCTACATCAGATCAGCTACTTCGTAAAGTGGAATTTTTTTTCGAAAGGTTCACTCCTGATAGGCCTGAACCGCAGATTCGAAATCCCAATTTCCATGGTCAGCAATAGCCCCAATTTAGGATCAAACAGCGAGAACAACGAGCACAAGAATCAGCAGCCCAACAGCAAGTAAAGACACCTCTTCAGCAGAATTTTGTTGGTCAGGATTCAGATGATGAAGATGATGTAGTAGGGGAGGAAAATCAATTCTTTACTCTTGATGATCTTCCCATTTATATCACCGAAGATGAGGAGTATGCAGAAATTTCAGCGGTACAAAGAGACGAGGATTTTATCTTGGCTAATGATGCAGCTCTTGAAGAAGAGTCAGATGAGTATCAAAGAGGTTATATGAATGCCTTGTCAGCCCAGCAGAAGCAATATTCTCTCAGAAACAGAGATGTGCCTGTCAATCCAATCCAGAAGAGAAAGGAAGTTTTAGCACCTAAAAACGATTCACCTGTTGCACAAAAGAAAGCAAAAGAGATAGTTGATCCCGCTGCCACCAAGTCATCATCAGCAGAAAAGTCAAATCAGCCAATTACAACGAGGGAGAAGGCTGAAAAGAAAAATGTTCCAGCCAAAGAGATCGAAAATACTTCAGCCTTTAGTTTGGAGAATTATATTTCTAAATTAAAGGTATCCATTCCCTTGATTGAATTAATGAGGAACAATAGTTATAAGGGTCAAGTTTCCAAAATTTTGAATTTCGATCCCATGTCTGATATGGTGAATATTCAAAATGATCAACTGGAACTAATATTTGGACCAGCTTTAGATGGTGAGTCTCCGGACAGCGAAGTGCTTCCTTTTTATATCAGTCTTCGATTGCATGAGTTTGTATTGCATAATGCCATGTTCGATTCCGGTGCTTCCCATAATCTTATGCCGAAAGCAATCATGGAGAAGTTGGGTTTAGACATCACTAGGAAGTACCATGATCTTTATTCATTTGATTCTAGTAGAGTGAGATGTATTGGGCTCATTAAAGACTTGGTTGTAAGTTTGGATCAGATTCCTACAAAGAATGTTTTGATGGACGTTGTTGTAGCAGACATTCCTCCGAGATTTGGTATGCTGCTTTACAGATCTTGGGGAGAAAAGTTTAAAGGGACACTACAGTTAGATTTCTCCTATGCAACGATTCCCGTGTTTGGTCAAATGAGAAAATTGTACCGGGAACAAAAAATGAAATACATGATCACAACCAAGGAGAAACTGGTTAATCATCCGATTAATTATGTACATACAGATTTAGAGTATTTTGTTTTGTTTTCCGATAGTTTCAATGATGTATATAGTCAGTTAGTTCAAGCAGAAGATATTCCAGAGATTACCAAGAATTTCAGAAAAGTTTTTTAGAAAGAAAGGCAAAAACCGGAAAGCACAGTTGAGCAATCAGCCAAAGATAGTGGATAGCAAGCAGAAAAAACAGAGCTAGCACAATTTCAGCACTTAGAAGATGATGAAGAGGGTCTATGGACCATGGATTTTGATGGTGCAGTCGGGAGTGATGGTGCTAGAATTGGTATTTGGGTATGCAGTCCTTTTTCCGCTCCAAACAAGGTACCGAGCAATGTACGGGTATGTTCTTACAAATTAGCATTCAATTGTTCAAACAATGAGGCTGAGTATGAAGCTCTGATTGCTGGCCTAAAGATTCTTAGAAAGATGAATGCTAGGAGAATTGCAGTTTATGGAGACTTTGAATTGGTGATTAAGCAAGTAAAGGGAGAATATCAAACGAAACATCCCCAGATGCAGGCTTACCATAACGCTGTCCTTGATATTTTAAAGTAGTTTTCGGATTATACCTTGACTTGTATTCCTCGCATTCAAAACAGAATTGTTGATGCACTTGCTAAGGCAGCAAGTAATTTAAAGATCCCAATGAATTCAAGCAACAAGTTCAAGATCCATGTGAAGCACCGTCCTACCGTCCCGGATAATCAAAGATTTTGGCAAGTTTTCCAAGATGATGATGAGATTAATGACTTTCTACAAAATAAAGGTAAGTTCAAAGATACCTCAATTGATGTAGAATTTGATGATGGTGATGATGTTCAAGTCAATCAAATGGAAGTCTTGCAGCTGAAAGATAATGTTATTCCTAAAGGCTTGATACCTTTAGAGGAGCTCTTCGATCAGGATGATGTAGCTAAGAAACCCACCTTACGGCCAACTGAGAAGGGAGTTGAAGATGTAAACATCGGAACAGCCGAGAATCCGAAGATGGTGAAGTTATCCAAATCATTGCCACCAAAGGTAAAAGCTGAATATGTGAGTTTGTTGTCTTCTTTTGCTGATGCTTTTGCGTGGGACTATTCATATTTAAAGACGTATGATACGAATATAATTCAGCATACTATTCCAATCAAGCCTAATCAAAAGCCTTTCAGACAAAAGCTAAGAAGAATCAATCCGAAGTTGCTGCCATCGATTGAGAATGAGGTCAACAGGTTGTACAAAGTAGGAATCATTGTTCCCATCAGATTTTCCGATTGGATTTCAAATTTGGTGCCAGTGCGGAAAAAGATAGGTGAGATTCGATTGTGTATTGATTTCAGAAA
Organism: Pinus albicaulis; assembly: GCA_034641835.2. Taxonomy (NCBI): domain Eukaryota; kingdom Viridiplantae; phylum Streptophyta; class Pinopsida; order Pinales; family Pinaceae; genus Pinus; species Pinus albicaulis. The sequence goes on along the minus strand of CM076581.1, from coordinate 938,578,434 downwards.
TTTGAACAAGGTGTCATTGAAGGACAATTATCCATTGCCTAAGATGGATCATATACTACAGTGAGTAGTTGGTGCATCTCACATGTCACTACTCGATGGTTATTCTAGATATAACCAAATTTTGGTCCATGAGGACGACCGTGACAAAACAGCCTTCACCACTCCATGGGGGACATTCCACTATGCCAAGATGCCATTCGGTTTGAAGAATGCTGGTGCAACATTTCAGCAGGCTATAGATATCGCTTTCACGAATGAGAAGGATGTTTTTCTTGTTATATACCTTGATGATTTGACGGTCTTCTCAAATTCAGATGAAGAGCATATGTATCACTTGAAGGTTGTCTTTCAAAAGTGCAGAAAATATGGTGTCTCGCTTAATCCTAAAAAGAGCTTGTTTTCCATGGATGAGGGAAAATTACTTGGTCACATTATTTCCAAAGATGGAATTCGTATTGTTCCAGCACATGTTGAAGCAATTCAGCAAATTGACCCCCCCAGGAACAAGAAGGAGATTCAGTCTTTTAACGGTAAGAATAAATTTTTATGTCGTTTTGTCCCTAACCTTGCTGAACATTTAAGAGAAATAACAAATATGCTGAAAAAGGACAGCCAAGTGAAATGGACTGAAGAGGTGGTAAAATCCTTTAATTTGATGAAGTTGGCACTATCTTCAGCTCCGGTGTTAATCAGCCCAGATTACACCCAAGATTTTATTTTTTTTTCCTTTGCTTCGGAGCATACCATGGCAGTTGTGTTAATGCAGAAAAGAGATGGACATGAGAAGCCCATAACATTTTTCAGTCAAACTATTAGAGACGCAGCCTTGAGGTACAACATCATTGAGAAGCAAGCTTTGGCACTGGTAAAGGCATTGAAGGATTTCCGGGTATACATTTTGCATTCCCATATTTTAGCTTATGTTCCTAACACTGCCGTGAAATATGTTTTAATACAGACTGATCCGGAAGGAAGATGTGGCAAGTGGATTGCAGCTTTGCTGGAATATGAGGTGGAAATAAATCCCACGAATCTTATCAAGGGACAGGGGCTGGCGAAGCTTATGGCTTAATCGAATTTGCACGCATTAGACATAAATCTGATTGCTGCTATGTCTTATGAGGATGAGGAGAATTCACCACTTCAGGTATCGGAAATTTTTGTTGCTTCCCCATGGTATTCAGATATCATGTATGGTCTTCAAAATCTGTCATCACCGCCGAGCATGACTAGAAACAAAGGTAGAAATTTAAAACTGAAGGCTACAAAATTTTGTATTTTGAATTCTGCACTTTATTGGAAAGATCCGGGTGGTGTTTTGTTGAATTGTTTGGTGGAGGAAGAAGCGAAGAAGGTAATGGAGGATTTCCATAAAGGAGACTGTGGGGGTCATCATTTTTGGAAAACAACTACCAAAAAGATTTTGAGAGCAGGGTACTATTGGCCGACATTGTTTGCTGATGTATATAAGACAGTCAAAGGCTGCCATGAGTGCCAGATTTTCGAAGGAAGACAGAAATTACAGCCATTGCAACTCAAGACTATTGAGGTAAGCGCCCCTTTTCAGCAGTGGGGTTTGGATTTCATTGGGGAGATCCATCCTCCTTCCTCAGGATAGCATAGATGGATTCTAACAGCCACCGATTACTTTATGAAATGGATCGAAGCAGTTCCCACCGGACAGGCTATAGATGCGGTAATTATTTCTTTCCTTGAGAATAACATTTTTTCTCGCTTTGGTTGCCCGAATAAGATAATCAATGATAACGCAGTAGCTTTCAAATCAAGAAAGATGATTGAGGTTTGCAACAAATATCATATCACGTTGGGACATTCAACCGCCTATCATCCGCAAGGCAATGGATTGGCTGAATCATCCAAAAAATCATTGGTTAACATCATCAAAAAGCTGCTGGAAATCAATAAGAAAGGTTAGCATAAGAAGTTAGTAAATGCACTTTGGGCTAATCAGGTAAGTCAGAAAAAATCCATTGGTATGTCTCCTTTCGAGTTGGTATATGGTGTAGACACAGTGTTTCCTACCTCCCTTGCTATTCCAGTGGTCAAGCTTCTTCAGGAAGCTGGTAGTGAAGAAAACCATATGCAGCGAAGGATAAATCAGATGATTAGTTTGCAGCAAACGAGAGAAGAGGTTTTCCAGAATACATTCAAGTTGCAGGAAAGAATAAAAAAGATCTATGACAGGAAAGCGAAGGCAGATAAATTCCAATTGGAGGAAGTGGTGCTGAAGTGGGATGCTAGGAATGAGGACAAAGGTAAACACGGTAAGTTTGAAAATATCTGGAAAGGTCCATTCAAGATTGCAGCATATCGAGGTCAGAACGCTTTTCTTTTGAATGAGATGAACGGTGAAGACTGTCCAGGAGGGCCGGTCAATGGTCTGCTGCTCAAGCGCTACCATTTCTAAGATGTTTTCTACTGATCATATTGTCATTGTACATATCATTTATTTCAATTTCATTGCAGGTGTGTACTGTGGTCTTTTCTTCAGTTTGGGGCCCGAAGTGAAGGCTATAATTCTGAAGAAGGATCTCAGTTTTGGTTTGAGTCTGTTCAGTCGGTTTGGTTCAGTCATTTCTGTTTTAAAGGTTGAGTTAGTTTGAGTTAAAATTTTCAGTCAAATAAATTCAGTCAACAGTCTTGAGTTGTTTTGTCAAAATAATGGACTCCATAGCCCAATGGACGAAGGCACTGGTCTGCTCTCCCAAAGGTCTTCCATTCTTGGCACCTCCAAGGAGCTACCATCCCCATTGGAGCCAATGTTAGAGTCGGTATTTACATCCCTCTGTTAGAGATCATTCCTCTTATTGCATTTCATTTTTTAGGTGTCTCGTTATGCTCGTTCATTTGCATTTCGTTAGGGGCATGCCATTGACTGACAGAAGGGCTTTGTTCTCTCATTTTCCCTCATGCTTGTACCTACTGGGTTAGTCAAAATTTATCAAAATTCATCAAAGTGGAATTCATGTCATTTACAGTCATAGATGGTTATTTTGGTCAAAAAGAGTCTTTCAGTTTCTAGGTCTAAGGTTTTGATCTTCAGAAATGTTAAATAATACCCGCAGGCCATGAGGAGGTTTTCAATAAGTTTTCAGTTCAAAATCTTCATCGTCAATATGCTTGAGGATGTTTCTTCTTCAAAACTCTGTTTTGAAGAAGAAATTGTCAAATTTGTTTTTGTAATAATCATGTATCTTTCCGCCATATAGTACTTCACATGCAAACTCTGGTCATCCTTTGCCAAGTTTCAATGCCGCCATCCCTACAAAAATCAACCAAACATCATTCAAAGCTCAGAAAGTCAGTGAGGAAACAAAAAGACAAAGTTCTATTAAATGAAAAATGGCCAAAGTAAAAAACATTACAAAATGGGTTTTGAAGAAGCAAAAATTAAAACCATGTCTATATGATATATTTCTCCAAGTTTATTAACCCATTTGTATCAAGAGTTATTGGGAAAATCTCAGAGAGAAGTCGAGTTGGAAGTTGAAAGAACAAACTGTCATTTTAGAAGAGGCTGAATGTGTGTTTAATTTGAGCGCGGCGCATTGGGATAGGCCACGACGCATCCACAGAGCGCGACACGTAGAGCGAAAACACACCATGAAAATTCATAAGGGCGCGGCACACCCATTGAAAGCGGTGTATTGGGTTTGTGCGCGACGCACAGAGCCCCAAAGGCCGAAACTTATCTTTGCTCCATCAAAACTCAATTTGATTCAGTTCTTTTGTCTCTAAGTAAGTGTGCGCCCTTACCATTTGATGTTAACTCCTGTTGGGTGCTATTTGAAAGGAGAAATTCAAGAGTTTAATTGGTGAAATAATAAACCCTATACCCATATTGAAATCTACTCCCAAGGGTTTGAAAAGAGGTGATTAAAACTTGAACATTGGTGCTTAAACTCTCATTCCATTTTCATTTGTGCTCTTATCATTGTTATCACTGTTATCACTGCTAGTACTGTCACACTATTATATCACGATCCCTTCTCCTATACCCACTGTCCCATATCCCTTATACCCTTTTATGCCCATGTGTTAACTATCAAACCCTATCACTTACCATCACTTCCCTCCATTGACAAAAGCCTAATTTCCACATTCAAGGACTGCCTCTATGTCCTTGATTTCACTTATATTTTTCCATTTCATTGACCCTTGTTCCTAAAAACTACCCGTATCACCAGCACCTATTCCTATATCACTTATAAAGGTTCTTAATTCCGAAATTCCCCAAGCAGTGAGTGACTGTCTTTCCACTCCAAAATCACTTGACAGTCTATTGTATTCATTGTGATATTCCCTTGCAGCCTCTCATTTCATATGTGGCACATTTGGTATTGAAAAACAAACTCTCGTTTTCACCATATATTTGTCAGCACCTACTTTTCAAACATCTTGTTTTCAGCATCATGTCAGAGACAAATTCATCATATGAGCAGGGATATGAGCAGGACAATGATTCAACCATAGAGCTAAATGTACCGAGGAGGTCTCATAAAAGTGGCAGGCACGTCAGGGAGGAGCCCACTTCTTTGGCTCAATTGCAGGCCTGCCCGCTTGCAATGACATGCTTTCAGCAACATTCATGTTTTCGGTATTGTGAGCTGATATCTCAGATTCAACACCATTAGGAGTTGGTTCGCTTATTTGTCCTACATTTCTGTGATGGTCATGTAAACCTTGCTGGAGTGAATTTCACTTTGACACCAGAGACAATTTCTGAGGCGACCGGGATAAAAAACATTGGTGAAGAGTGGAATAAGAGACAACAGCTAGATAGAGCATATTATGAGCCTTACATCAGACCTGGATATTTGAGGCAACTGAGCAGGGTATTTCCATTCCGGTTTCTGAAGGAGTCTTATGCTCCATTGATGAAACTCATCATCAGATATTTCAGCTGTGAGGGTCGTTTCTCACGTCTTTATGCATATAACATCAGAATTTTGATGCATTTTATGAGAGTGAGACTGACGAGTATTCCATATTTCATGTGTCGGAACATAGAGTGGATGACTACCCTGGTGCAGAGGAAGACTTCAGAGCAGAAACATAACAGCATTTATCATTATGCGCTCATCAAAATTATTGTAGTGCATCAGCTGGGATTGCAGGGCATTGCATGGGATGAGTTCATTTCCCGTGACTTCTTTGCAGCGCCAGAGCCTCCTCCTGAGATTGTTCATGATGAGGGAGAGCCTTCACATCAGTTTGATGTTCCCAAGATTGAGCCTAACAGTGCTCCGGTGTGTGTGACATATCAGAGAGGCCACAGAGCCTTATTTGCAGCAGCACAACGAGTACTATCTCCACCAGGAGTGGAAGGGGTTTCGTTGCCTTCATCAGCAGTGCGAGTACTATCTCCACATGGTGTGGAAGGGGTCTCACCTTCGACATCAGCACAGGTAGAGGTTCAGGAAAGAGGCAAGAGGCCCATGCACGATGAGGGCCCTTCAGGAGGCCAAGACATTGATTTTACACTCATCGATGTTGATTTGACCTCTCCTAGCTCAAAGATGAGAGAGACCATCCAGGAACAAAAGGCTGAGATTGACACATTGACTGTGAAGCTATAGAGAGCTCAGTGGATTATAAATTATTTGGAGCAGTAGAATAAACAACTGGAGGATCAGCAGACCCTCACGGAGTTGCAGAGAATCCGTGAAGATCGGGAATTGGCCCGAAAGAGACCAGGTGACATGACACCTTTTGAGTGGCAGATTTGGCTTGAGAGAGTCAACAGACACCTTAAGAAGCTGTTGGAAAAGGCTAATAGGGACAAAGACATGCTCAGACATATGAAGAACCACTATTGGTCACGCACTCATGTTTGTAGAGCCAGGATGAAGATCCTGAAGTCGAGATTGAGGAAAGCACTGAAACGTCGGAAAATGCCTGATCCACTCTGAATCTTGGCCAAAGCTTCCTTGGATGAGCTGAGAAATGATGGGAGACATTCACTCTAAATTTCAGTAAATGTGGAGTAAATTTTGTCATTTTTGAAACTTTTGGTTGCAAAACAGGTTTTTCTGCCCAACGCGTCGAGCCACCCGACGCGCGCTTATGATTGGGACATCTTCTGGAGGAAAACTTGATATTTTTGGGTTTGTTATGAAAATTTATGCATGATCAGGAATGGATGAGAAATTTTAGGAAGTTCTGGGTGGTCTTGAAGGTCAAAAACACTCCAAAAATGGCCTTTCTGCCACTTTTTGCACCAGCAGGAACCAGTCTTGGGAGATTGCAGTTTCGGAGGGGAAAATGACATCCAAATTGAAAAATTCCACTTGGGTTGGATAGTAGACATCCAAGGATTTCCAGCGAGCTATCATGAGTTCAATTTGGACTTCAGGAAGTGCCTCAAAAACATTCTCAAAGTGGTGTGATGCATTGAGTTTTTTAGCGCGGCGCATAGAGAAAGTTTGCCTCATTTTTACTCTTCAGCTCAGAAATTCGCCCAGTTTTGACTAGTTTTACTTTTTCATGTGATGATTGATCTACCATGATGTAATTTGGTAACCATGATGTAATTTTGGCATATATTTACTTGTTCTAGAGGATTCATTCACTAAAAAGTGAAAATTAAATGAATGAATCAGTTTCCTTCCTTTTAGAGGCAAGTTGTTTGGCTGCCTAGATTTCAGTTCCATGTTTAGAGTTGGTTGAAACAGCTCCTAGAAGGAGGAGCTCGACCTATAGAGGCATGGGAAGGGGTTAGGATGGTCTATATTATGTATTTTCTGAGACATTTTTAGGGTTGGACTCTTGGGTAAAGTTTGGCACCCCATTGTATATCCATTTTCAGTTTTTCGCAAAGGAAGGACCAGATTTTTGCAGCACTTGTTGGGATCCTTGTGGCTTCTGAGTTTTGATGAAGTTCTTCTCATGTTATTGTAAGTTTCATTAATGTTATATGTATGCCATTTCCCTTCTCTTTGCTTCTGAATTAAACAAATGAGTATTTGAGGTAGAATTCATTGATTTGCTGGTGCTCTGCCTTAGAATTTTGTTTAGTTTTATATGTTTTTCTTCAGTTTGAAGAGGATCCTTGCACTCTCTTGCCCTCTTCAGCTCCTCAACAGTCTTTTCAATCCATTCATTTGATCTAAGACATCAAAGCCGCTGCTTTCCTCGCCCCAACTTGAACTCTGCAAGAATTTGGCCTCATCCGCAAGCCCAAAATTGTTTTTCCCTAATTCCAACAAAAATCCCAAAAATAAAATATCAAACCCTCCTATTTTTTTATCTAGCCTAAGATCAGTTGTTGTTTCAGTCATCTCAAGCCCCTTTGAATATTTTCATTGAGATTGACCTGGAGAGAGCCCTCTCTTGTCCTCGTAGGGCTAGCTACGAGGCTGAGCGTGGTTTGGTGTTGTCCTCTTTCTGCCTTATTTCAGCCTAAGGTGGATTTGGGAACTAACAGGAGATATTGTTCACGTCATCAAGGTGGCCAGCCACATATCTTGTAATAGCCTCAGTAAAAAAATTCATGTAAAAATATATAATACCATAGTGATGGGACACTTATTCCAATCTGAATGTTCGGAAAACCATCCTGGGGGGTGTTTATTTGGTTTATTATGGCTAAGGAAATTGGAAAATGAAAAGGAAAATGCTTTGGAAAGGAAAAATAACATTTTGGCACATTTATTTATGAAAATAATGGAAATTATGAGAAAAGAGAGGTGAAAGGTCACAGGTTATATGTGAGGAGGAAAATGAAGGAAAATGATGGAAAATAATGAAATTAGAGGAATCAATGATAAAAAGGATTTTGAGGATTAGTTGGTAAGATTTTTCCAGTGCATTTTTGGAGCTCTCTCATTATTATCTCTCTCTCATACTCTTGGATACTTAGAGTTTTCTTGGAGAAATCTTGGAGAGTGTGGATACTTGGTGATTTGGATCAAGAAGGAAAAGGAAAAGTAGGAAATCGCAACAGGAAATCGGTATCAACATCTACAACATGTTATGAGTGTAAGTACCTAGTTTCATGTATCATTTCCTTGCTATTTTTGGTATGGATGGTGTATGGATGTGGATTTCCGTAGCCTTAGCATTTCCTGGACCAATCATGGTATTGTGGGTTTATTTCCATTGTTTTTCTTATGGTTGGTTCTCATGATGTTGTTACATGTTGGGTTGAGTTATTAGTTCCTAGAGCCTTGGTTGGAAAAACTCTCTAAAGCTCGAAAAACCACTGTTGGGTTGATTTTTTAGTCATGGAGCCTTGGTTGGAAAAACACTCTCGAGCCCTAAGTGGGTTGACTTATTAGTACTAGAGCCTTGGTTGGTCAAATGCTTTGGAGCCCCAAAAAAATTTCGGTTGAGTTACTAGTCCTGGAGCCATGGTTGGAAAAAACACTCTAGAGCCCTCGAGCAACTTGGATGGAGACCAATCCATAATAGTTAGTGATGTCTGACCCTGAGGGGGAATCACTGGTTTTGGCTGGAGATGATTTGGTCTCTAGAACCCTGTTTTGATGTTGATTGATATGTTTGATAAAGTCCCACATTCATACTTGGAATATGGGACGGGGGTGATTGGCTGATGTGAGACTTGGCTAAATCAATCTATGGTTGGGTGGAACACGGAAGTCCCATTTCTAGTTGGTTTTTACATTTACTTATGAAGAGCTCATTCCTCTAGTATTCAGTATGAAAATGTAATAGTTTATGTATGAATTTTATTGCTATTATATCCATGGTATTTCTATTATTATTATGTTGGTTATGAACATGTATTTTATTAGTGACGATGTATGGCTCTATGTAATTTTTTGTCAATAAATTAATATACCATGTATCCATGGTAAAATTTATTGTATAATAACTTATGGTGTAAGGGAGCAATGCTTATTAACCATTGTTATATAAGAAAGAGACCCCCATGTTTAAATATGTTGTTTATGCCTGTAGATGCTATGTTTGTGACATGTTTGACGAAATTTCTGTCATGGTTGGTGGGTTTGGATGAGTTTCAGCTGATGTGATTTCTTTCATACGTTTTTTTTAATGTTATTTATCCTCTCCTGAAGTTAAAGGAACTTTTGGGCAGTGACCTGGGCTTAGGGGCTGAAAATGTGGCGCAAATCTTGAAGCTACAAGCGGAAAATTCATTCTTTGGGCCTAGGCCACTACCTTCCCAAGGCTATCCCACAGCTCTAGGGTCTAGAGGCGCTCCCTTACCCTTATATTCCTATGGATCAGCCTCAAAGGGGCTAAAAATTAGTCCTCCCTAAGGGAACAGGGCTCAGGAAGGTTGGGTTACCTCCTGGGGATGTGAATGATGTAGTGTAAGGTGATTTTTGGGTGTTTCAATTGGTTCCACTTCCTTAAGGTCATCTACGAGGTTGGATCTCATATTAGTAGCCTCCCATCACATGTTTACCCCAATTGGCCGGTTACTTGGATAGATGTGGGAAGAGGGTATTACAGAGTGGTATTAGAGCATGGTTCAACCCTTGGATTGGATGGACGGTGTTTTGGACATGGATTTATGTTGGTTGCATATGTTTTTAATATTCTTGTAGTATATAAATGATTTTTTCATCCATTTTGTTTTGGTCATGATTATAGTGATGTCACCATGGGAATGTTGTTCGTGTCGTTGGGACATGTGTTGTCATGAGTATGATTGATTATGTGTTATTCTTGCTTATGTATTGTTTGTGGATGCTTGCTTAAATGTTGCTACATGTTGGGCATGCATTTCTTTCATATGCTAGGGTCACATATTGGTCATGCTTGTGTATTTTCCGTGTATGATTTCTTATGTGATGTTGTATGTGGGACATGCATTGGTCATTAAAGATTGGTTATACATGTAAATTCAGTGCATATGGTCAATCTTGCATTGCTATGGTCAAATTGTTTTTCCATAAGGCCATTGTATGAAATTAGGTCATCATGATGATATTGGTATGTTATGATGTTAATGTGTTGCCTAAGATAAATCAATAGATGTAGACCATCAAAGTGAACTTGTAACATTGGATGTCAAGGAAATAACATGTCCTCATATAGCTTTGGATGTTGGGCATGTAGGTATATAGGTTAAGGATTGTTGTATGCCTTATGTTTATGAGTATACATTTCATTCTATTGATGTTATGGTTACATACATTGTAGATGCTAGTTGATTATTATGATTATATGCACCTGTTTCAGAATGTCATTAATGATAACAACCCGTGGTGGTATGTATTGTTATTGTTGTTTTATGTTAGATAACTTATATGTTGTTGATAAGCATGATATATAGCTTGTTTTTTTATATGCTAGTAACTTGATGATTAAGGTTATTAATATCTTGATTTTATATGTATCGTATTGCTTTGGATTTGCCTATGGAGATGGCTAGTGTTACTACATTTACATATGAGTCGATATATTGTGTCATACTAATCTAGGTTGACTGTGCATATGCAATTGTTATACATGAATAGAATTTGTTTATGATTCTATGATGTGAACATGTTAGCTAGATATTGTTATGGATATCATGATCATATTTTTGTTTGAGTTGATGTCTTGTTAAGTTATATCGTTCTAACTAGACTGATTGTGTAGACAATATAGCCTCCCCTGAGATACATTAAGGTATGATTTTCTTATGTTAGTTACTTTGTGCTTAACTATTTGATTAGTTAATCAATTTGGTATTTTAGTGTTTTTTGTCTATTATGTCATCTATCTATTGTTGAATGTTTGATTATTGGAATGATGTGAGTTTGTATCTATAAGATTGCATGAAGAATGATTCTATTTTAAGATGGTTGTGCTAACACATGTGTTGAGATAGTCTATATGTACTTTATTGAAAGTAGGCGATAGTTGTAGCATTATGTATTATTAACAATGAATGTGAGTTTATTATTGATTTTTACATGTGTGTGTTCAGTTATGAGTCAACGTGCTTAGAATTCCAAGGTAAGATAATTGGTATGTTGTTATGTTTATTTATGTGCTGACAGTTATGTGTCTATGGAAATATGAAGCAAGGGATTGCATGGAAAGATATTTCCAGTAAATCTTGAAGATGACTTGGGTTGAGCTTTCCTTTGGAAGAATTGGGAACCATGGGGATGATTTATGGTGTTTTTTGTTAGTCCTATGCTTTCGGTCTTTTTTATTTGTTAGTGCTTGATTTTTAGTCTTGATTTCATCCAGTGCATGATCATGCCACTTTGTTGCAGTGTCATATTGCATTGGTTTTCATGTTCTTCTTCTTTTTTTCTCTTGTGCTTGTATTTTATACCCTAAGTCTCAGGAATTGGTTGGGTAATAGGAATTCAATGGATTTTGGGAAGAGCTGAATGAAATCCAACAGGTAATGAAAGACTTGAATGAATCTGGTGGATGAGTAGCATAGAGGAAGGTAATAATATGACAGTCAGATGGATTGGTTGAGTCCATTGTGGTTATTTGACGGTGGAAGGACAGTCGTGAGAAAGGTAAAGTAAATGGATCTTAGATATCAAATGCCTTGGCTATGTTGCGAATCGTTGTTCTTGTAAGGATTCTGGACACCACATATCTCCACAATGGTATGATATTGTCCACTTTGGGCCTAAGCCCTCATGGATTTGCTTATGGGCTTTACCCCAAAAGGCCTCCTACCAATGGAGATATTTGTCCATCCTTATATACCCATGATCCTCCCCACTTCTAGTCAATGTGGGACTTTGGTCGTATACCCAACAATCCTCCCCTCGAACAAAGGACCATCGAGCCTCCCCTCAAACGATTATCCATCCGTCCACTCTCTACCAACCAGGATTATCCGCTCCAATGCGTTGGAAGCACACGCCTTACATGGAGCACCACCTGCCTCGAGAGCTTGCTCTATCCCAGGTCAACTCCTCTTCACCGTGTTGGGACCAGGACACGTCCATGAAGAATCCGGAGCATACCGCCTGTCTAACCGAGCTCATCCACGGATCCCATCATGATATTACCGGGGCCCACCACCTTCGTTCGGCATTCGAGGATTCATCCACTTCGCTAACTTCGGGGCATGGCTCTGATACCACTTGTAAGGATTTTGGACACCACATATCTCCACAATGGTATGATATTGTCCACTTTGTGCCTAAGCCCTCATGGATTTGCTTATGGGCTTTACCCCAAAAGGCCTCATACCAATGGAGATATTTGTCCATCCTTATATACCCATGATCCTCCCCACTTCTAGTCAATGTGGGACTTTGGTCGTATACCCAACAGTTCTCAATATTGTGCATATTGTGCGAGAATAAAGGAATTTCACTTAACCTTAAATTTATGCTATCTGGTAACTATGTTGTGGTCATGATTATAATAATGTCTATATATGTATAGACGCATGTATGTATGTCTATATATGACGAGATCATGATTATATATATATATATATATATATATATATATATATATATATATATATATATAATCATGATCTCGTCATATATAGACATACATACATGCGTCTATACATATATAGACATTATTATAATCATGACCACAACATAGACGCATAGACGCATGTATGTATATCTATATATGACGAGATCATGATTATATATATGTGTGTGTGCGTGTGTGTGTGTGTGTGTGTGTCGTTTTTTGACGGGACAATGATTGTTTTATACTAATGATTATATTATTAAGAACAAACATAGATTCATCTTAGCTTTAGATCTATGTAATGGTTGATAGGAATCAAATCTCTATATGTGCAACATTTGCTCAAGTTTTGCATTCAAAATGAGATTTACATCTTAACAGATTTCATTCCTCTAGGCATGGTAGATGTGTAATTAAGATAGATTTATTCTACTTTTTATATTTTTCGTTTATTTTAAAACAATATCATTCTCGTACTAAGTGAAATTTCTATATCCATATTATACGTAAACTAAAGTATACTTTCACATATAATCTTATTTTCATAGCAAACCCGAGGGTTATCTTAATTGGTCGATTTTTTGTTGCTAAAAGCACATCGCTAATGGGAGGTCACATAGTCAATTCTCCTTTAGGTCCTCAAGGGTTAGGCTCTGCTAGTAAGTCAGCGGGAAGTGATCCCTTCAGATGGATTTTCCCAGATATTTCCTCCAAAAAATAAAATAATGATAAGCTTATATTCATATTTATCTTAAGATATTTTTATCACTCGATATAAAATGAAACATTTCTCAACCATGAAATAATTTTAAAAATCTCAATATTGATTAATATGGTGAAGTATGAGTATATTTAAAGAGAATTTTAAAGGGGTAATGATCTTCTATAAAGAAAATCTTTCTTTTTAAGTGTGAAATCAACAATGTGTGTCCTTCCTACCATCTGCATTCAATGAGATCGCCAACACATTTAACTTATAGAACCTTACATGAATATATGAATAAGTTGGTGAATAAAATTTGTCTACATGTAAATAATGAGTATACGATAACGTCTTTTAAAATAAAAATATGATATTTCTTAAGAAAGAATGTAAGTTTCTCAGTATCTTCCCTTTCCTCAACAATTCCATCAATCTCTAACATTATTTCTTATTCAATACCATATTATATATCACTATCAATCATTCTCCATTATCCCATTAAAAAGTACATTCTAAAGGGTTATTTTATCTCATATCACATCTCTAGTCACTAACACAATGAATTAAAGAATTAGGGAGATTATGTTTAAGTTAGAAGGTCAAAGAAGGATAAAATCCTATCACATCTTCATTTATGTTATTGAATGACTTTATTAGAAGGGAAACACAACTCATTAAGATATTGCATATAATAACCAAAAGTTACCTCTTCTTTCTTTGTAGTGGTGGATAACGTAGAGGTGATATCTTCATCCATTGTACAACATAAAAGGAAAATTTACAATTTAATTTCTATATCATTAATATAACAAGTTTCATAGTCATTTAAATATTGGATTTGGTTTATGCAGTTTTTCACACTTAGAAAATACGTAAGCCATAAGCATTTTATTGAGAAAGTTGGTTTCCTTATTTTTGTTTGGTGTCATTATTTTTGTTTAAAGGTAAAAATTGTAAAATTTGACTTAGAATTAGAAATCATATCTATAAAAATGATTTATGAATAATTAAATAATAAATTTATCAAGTTTATTAAATAATAAATCTCTTTTATAAACTAAATTTCTAACTTTTTAACATAACATAAAAATTTAATAGTTATTTTACTTAAAAATTTAATACATATAAACTGTATAAATATATTAAGAGCCAATATAAATTTCTAATATCTTCATTATATAGATAAAATCTAGTTATACATCATTAGAATAACCACTTATATTGTATAGTATAATATTGGGGTTCTTTTAAATAATGTACATACAATGTATTATATAATCATGCATAGCTCTCGAGGTTTTTTCGGAATCTCATTTTTAATCTCGTATATATATATATATATATTGTGAAACAAAATTGAATTAATATGATATTTATTTCATTTAAAATTACTAAAATAAAATAATCTTAAATGTGGGAAGCATTTTCGGACACTACTGGAAACATAATTATAAGACATCGTCCTTTTAAATTTTAATCATAATCTGGGTCTAAACGGAAATATCATATTATTTTCAAACATAAATTATACATATAATTTGCTTTACAAAATTAAGTATCATATTTACAATTGAAATTTGAATTATGAATGAGATGACCAAAAGAGTGTTAATTATAACAATCATAACTATAGGCTTGTTTATTTTTTAATATGTTTTTAAATTTTTAAATTTAATTATAATTAATAGGTGAAAGGTAAAGATATATTTTTTATAAAATATGTTAGAATATTTTAAATAATATATTTAAATTAAGGGTTTAGATTTATATTAGTTATTATTTTTTAGTTAATTTATTTGAAAATAGTTAATTCAAGAAAATTTTATATTAATGCTTATTATAATAGGTATGTAGTATTGATAATTTATAGCATATATTTATGGTATTGGAATAAAAGCTATTTATAAATTAAATTTTTGCACAATGAAAGTGACTTTATATACTTAAGAATATTGTTACATATTTTTAAATATATGTGTGTTAATTTATATAGTAATTATTTTTATAATTAATAATATTAATCAGTTATTTGTAATTTAGTTATATAATTTTTTTAATTGAGTAATATGAGATGTATTATAAGATAGTGTCTTCATACTTATCATGAATTGATGTTTATAGGTATTTATCATCTATTTAATTTATATAGATATAAAATTAAATATAATATTTTCAAATCTTAATTATAGATTTAAGACAAATAAAAAAACATTAAAATTGAAAAATAAGAAATATTAAATATTTTTACTTTTTAATATTTAAAAAATATAGTTAAATTTTTACCATGTAAATTCTTAATTTTCAAATATAAAAAATATTTTAGAGTTTTTATATATTTGGGGCTTTTTGTAATGTAAATGGATCATATTTATATCAATTATTTACAAAAATATTTTGGAATATGTTGAAAAGGTATTAAGTCAAACCATTTATATGAATAAGAATGATACCACATCTTATGAATATAAAATTTTAATTGGGTAGAATCTAGAATAATGATAAAAATAGTAATCATAAAATGATAATAATAAAAAATTGGGTGTATTGGGTGTTTTCCTTTAGAAAAACATTTAAATAAACATTACATGATGTAATATATATAATCGTTTTCCTTTTTTTTTATGTAAATTTGTAATATAGGTATTTATAAGCAAATTAATTTAGTAGATTATTTTTCTCATTTCTTTAATAGAAAGTGAAATATCTTTCCACTATGAAATAAATTTAAAAACCTCAATATAAACTGACATGGTATAGTATTGAGTATATTTGAAGAGGATATTAAAGAGATAGAGATGGAAGATAAAGAAAATCTTTTTTTAAATGTGAAATCAAGAATTTGCATCCTTCCTACCATCCACATTCAATGAGCTCACCAACACATTTGACTTATAGAACCTTACATGAATATATGAATAGTTTTGTAAATAAAATTCTACGACACTTAAAGAAAGAGTATGGAATAGCTACTTTCCAAAGAGAAGTACCATGTTTCTTGAGGAAGTAGTTTCTGAGTCTATTCCCCTTCCTCATCCATTGCATGAATCTCTAACATTCTTCCATATTCAATAGCATCTTACATATCACTCTCTAGAATTCTCCATCATCCCATTAAAATGTACATTCTAAAAGGGTATTTTATCTCATATCTACACCTACTCATAACTAACACTATGAGTTTAGGAATTAGGGAGATTATGTTTAAGCTATATAGTCATGGAAAGAAAATAACTCATCACCTTTTCATTTATGTTTTTTTTTTGTCAGCAAGTATAGGGCCCGTTCTATTAACTATTTAAATGGGTATGTACAGTGATATTCTAGCATGTCAGAAACCAAACCGAGAGTGTCCAAAATTACAAAAACATCTTCGCCCATACTGGGAAACTGGAGGAAAGTCTAGTGTGATGGCCCCTAAAAAAGGTAAAAGAGCCAGAACTCCAACTTGTAACAAACTAAACCTACTAAGACTACGCATTATAAACATAATTGGGCTAGATTCACACAATAGCTTAACACAACTAAAATATTTGAGGCACCTGATCAGTCTCGGTCCTGGTCCTCCCCTCCCGAGATTTCCTACTTGAACTTAGTCACGTTCTCCTCTTCTTCCCCATCTTTGACGGCTTCCAGCAGGAGTACACTATCAGATCATAGAATTTCAATATAACTAGCAATGGTTGAGGTATCGTAGATTTTCCCCTGACATCTTTCCAAATTATCCTCCTCTTGTGAATCAGATGGCCTAGGAGGATCCTAGACACCGAGTCCGGGTGCACCTCAACCACCCCCCCCCCTCCCCCCCCGCCCCCAACCCTAATACTCAAGATGCAACAAATGAACTAGCTCAACCTCCATTTTTGAAATGGCATTGGCATCATAATCATCATTTTTTGCAAAGAACCGAGCTTCCTAATCGAGTCTACCACCCCAATTCTCTAGTTGGGACAAATGAGGGTTATTTCCTCCTCTGGTCGTAGCTCCGCTGCCACTTCCTTTTCCACACCCCATGCATCGATGACCCTAAAGTGGGCTACCTGCCATAGTCTCTTCTAGAAGGGAATGCCAACAAACCCCGGCCGCAACCACCTGCATAGCACCTGGGACCCCTCCACCTCTCAGCTCGAACAAACAGCTACACTGGACTGAAACAATACAAACCATGCCCGTGCTCTCACAGAGAACAACATCCTAACCTTTGCAACCTCTTGTAACTTCTTCCCTCCACCCTCCATCGATAATAACTATATGCACGAGCGTCCCACCCTTGGGATCTTGCAGCCCCATCACCTCAGCCTCCATTTTCCCGTACTACCAACTGAAAACCTTGACTCCCATCCTTCCTACTATTAAAATCTTACCGCTGCTCATGCGAATGCCCACGTCGCAACTTGCATGAAGCCTCTATGTGCTCGACCCTGTGGTAGGAACGTGACACCTCGCCTGCCACCGAGGGGCCCTGGTCATCCGCATTTGGGACTTTCCATTTATGTTGTTGAATGAATTTATAAGATGTAATGAAATAACTCATTGGGATTTTGGATATAGTAATCAAAATTTGGATTTTCCTTTCTTCTACTAGAGCCTAACTTAGTGGTCCTATCTTCAAGAATTGTATAAAAATTCTATGACATCAAAGTAAAATGTACAATTGGTATTATATATCCCTAAAATAAGTGAGTTTCATGGTTGTTTGAATGTTATATTTGGCTTATGGTGTTTTTCATGAAGAGAAAGCATAAGCCATAAGCATTGCATTGAGAGCATTTAAGCCTATAGTTCGATTCCATACCATAATGGTCTCATTGTCTTAATCAAATATGGCATTAAGATCACTTGATCTAAACTTAAATGCGGAATTTACAATAAGTATTTTTTAATATGTAATTAATTTCTCTAAATACCAAATATATTTTCAAAAATCTAATTTTTAAAAGATTAATTAAATAATAAATATTATTTACAAAATTAAATTTTTAATAACCTTTTAACAAAGCATAAATATTTAGTTATTATTTTGGTTATATGTAATTCAAAATTTTTTAATTAATAAGAATAAAAGAATGGGCATATAAATTGTATAACTATACTCAAAGTAAATATTAATATGCATTATTATAATATTTTGTTCATATAGATAAAAAAAAATTTACATCCCTCAAATATGGCATTGTATAATGTGGCATTGAAGTTTCTATTTCTTTGTATGCCAATTTTTTCTATTATGCACAATGTTTACATTTTTTTCCATGGATTTCCAAATTTCTAGTGGCCCATATCTTACCAGATTTTTTGGCGAGTAGGTATGGACTTCCAAATTCCATATTTTGGTAGTCGGTATTTTATCATACAATGTGAAAATGATTTAACCATACATAAAAAGAAAGGCAATGAGCATCAAAACTCCAGTAGTATGAAAGTACATCCAAAATCCATTAAGTATCTAAAGGGGTTACAAGAAACATATTTTCTAGAAGTGAACGAGGACGCAGTGTGTGTTTTCATTCACAGTGGATATGTTTCTCCATATGTTCCATTGTCCCCTTTGCATGCTTTCCAATCTCTCCTAAATTTACCACTAATTTCATTATATATCATTTATAAAAGAGAAAATTGCATTTATATCTTCATGTCTCTCCCTAGTGAGTTGCACCATAAGAAATTTGAGTTTCATAATATCCTCTCCAGAATCCACCTAACCAAGCTCATGTTTGGGAAAATTATGGGGCCTTATAGACACGCATGCCACTTCCTCGCCTAGAGTAGAACGCAGTCTAGGGGAATGGATACATTGGTCTCTATCACCTCTTATGCCCCATCTTTTCATTCAATCATGTTAGCGAGGCATCCTCAATGTGTCACAAAAAATGTGAAAAATATACCTCAGGAGGTAGTCATAATAAAAATAAGATATAGTGTCCCTCCTAGTACCCTTCATGTGTAAACCAACCCTACTGAAATCCACATATCACTCAAGACTCTCATGACATAGTTCAAAATGCCTACTGGAAGTGTAAGACTAGGAATTCCTTACCCACCAAACAACATGTAGTCCTTCTAATAGAATTTTTCCTCCAAAATGACCATTAAGGCATCATAATTAAGTGAAACTACTAAAAGCCACTAAGGTTTGAATCTCACCACTCAATATTATCCCCCACAAAATTAATTGGAACCAAATCAAAACAACCTAGAACAGAAAATTTACAAAACAATGAATACAAACAACATTGTATATATTATCACTAGGAAAACGTTGATAATGTCAATATAACCAAAATGACCAACATAGAATATTAACCATGGAATGCAACTCATTCAAAATTAGAATTCATAATACCTTATGCTTGTGCCTTGTGTTGTCTCAAATAATATCAAAGCCAATGTCCCAATCTCCAACCTCTGCAACCAATGAGGTGACCCTAAGTAAATTATTTATCTTTGTTTCGATGGTTATATGAATTTTCTCTTTCATGCCATAAATAAAAACAATAAATTGCAACATGAGCCTTTTTCCTAAGTCTCAACATCTAGAAAATTTATCACCCCTAGTGGCAACACCAAATCCTTTAACGCAGGATAGCTCAACACATGGGAACCACCATTTGTATGCCACCTTATCAATTTATCAAACATCGACCAAAGTTGGTAAGTGAAATCCCCATAACAACACACAAGGGCACAAAAATTAGGTTCTAGACACCAAAGCAATGTCAAAACAACTACTACATTTTCCTACATAACTCTCCACTTTCACCACTGATTTTCCATGGCAAAAATTGCCATTAAATAGAATTAACACCACACAAGTTTATGCATGGGAGAGGTGTGCCACACCATCCCCACCTGTATCATCTTAGGATTCAGTGGGATGACGAAAGCCCCGAAGATCCCCTATACCATGCTCATCCACCCCATTGTGGAGAAGTTATTTTAAATTATATACTTATAATGTAAATTATTAATTTATTAAAGTTTTATTTTTATTTTTTTATTTTAAAATAATAAATAAACTATATATATTGACATTCAAAATTATTTATTTTAATATTTTTAAATATAATAAATATAACGTTATTGTAATTTATTTTAAAATATAATAATATAAAATAGAAATGTTTTTAAATTATATATATATATATATATATATATATATATATATATATATATATATATATATATATATATATATATTAAATTTAAAAACATTTCTATTTTATATTATTATATTTTAAAATAAATTACAATAATGTTATATTTATTATATTTAAAAATATTAAAATAAATATTTTTAAATGTCATGAATATTTTGAAAGTTTAACAAAAACCTATTTATCAAAGACCATTTCTTTAAATGTAAGTCCATATGTGAGTCTAAACAATAATATCACATTAATGATGGAGATACTTACTCCCTCCATGCATGCATATGGATGATTTAACTGATGTCTATATTATAATTTTATGCTTTCTATAGAAAATACATTGGATCACTTCTAGTAAAGTGAAGTAAAGTGAAGCATGGTGAAGCATAGAGTGACAACTCAAGTGAAGACCACCATAGTTTGAAATAAATTTATTGTTAATGGATAGAAGTTTTACAATTGTAATTTATGTGTGTGTGTTTAATCTCTACATATGTCCATCATATTTGTATAAGATCCAAAGGTCTTGTGTTTGAAACACCCCTTGCTTGCATTGGGAGATATTTTTGGGCATTATAAAATACAACACTATCTATGTGTTTCATGACATGTGCCTAATTGTCTCTTAGGGGTCCAATAACTTTGAAAATGTTTCTTTTTACTAACAACTGTGAGTTATGGTGTAACGAAAATCATGATTCCAAGAAATGGTATCACAACCAAGAGTCTATAGTTGCAACTTGGAAAGCCACATTGTGTGAGTAATAAGAGAAGAAATTTTGTTTTGTCGCTATGCGCATGAATGAGAACTAGCTTGAAAATCCGCCTACTATATTAAGAAGGTATCACAGCCACTGAACAGCTGTGATTTTTAGAAGGTGTTGTAGCCATCGTCATGAGCCAATGTTGGAGTCGCATTCTACAAGTTAATTTGTAGAGCTGCAACTGTCTTCTTTAAAATATAGTGAGGATCGAAGCCCTAAGTAGATGAGCCACCATACCAACCACATGAGGGAAGTAGACCAAAAATTTTGAATGCTAAGCGAGAGATGGTAGCCATGTTTAAGAAATGATGGCTCAAACAGATCAAAAGAAGAAATCGAAAAGAAGAGGCAGAGATTGTTTTCATGATTAGAAAGGTTCCGCGGGTGAGGAACTGAGAAATATAGCAGAAGATGGAGAATAGATTGAGGTTGATTGGTGTAGTGTGGATCTTGTACAACCTCCTAATTTTTCTAGTAATAAATTTGAAACTTAGTCTATTAAAATGAAAACATTTCGTCTTTTTAAATAGTTGTGGGATTTTAAATAAGAACAGATTTGATAACCCCTATCATGAGGCATGGGATGCCTTAGCTTAGAATCACATCCATTGAGAATTGGATGATAATACTTTGTGTAAGGAAGGAGCAACGACAAATTCCAAGGAAGCATGGAATATGTTGGAAGTAGAGTTTAATGTAAGAGGGAGTCACCTGAATCACCATCAAGTTGAGCCATGATTTATTGAAGAATGCAATAAGAAAGAGCACATATATGCTCGTGAATATCAATGTGCTTAACAAAAAGTGGACATTGATTGTGCAACTGCAAATGTAGCAGTGTATGATTTAATGAATCTAGTAGTAGATCTTGTTGATGACAGTCAAGATGCCATTGAAGTAGTGAATGATATGGTGGATCCAACACGTGAGATTGTTGAAGGTAACCCTTCAAAATCATAGGCACATGATGCTAAATTTGACGAATATCACTTAAATAATAAAGAGTGGTTATAGATAATGAAACAATTTGGTATTGGTAACCCACTTGCATGTGAAAACCAAGTGGAAGACAATTGTACAGCAAGAGAGGATGATTTTTTTAGAAATATCTCCAAGAAAAGAAGAAAGAAAAAATATTATTGTAATGATGTTTGTAATGTTTTTAATGAGAATTTTTAGTATGTGAATTTGCAAGATAGGAATCCACTTCCAAGTGTAGCTAAAAGTGAAAATGAAGAAGACATGGAGATCCTTGCAGAAATTGAAGAGCGAAACACTCAAAATATTTTTCAACAATGGAGCCAATAAGAGATAACAATTTAATATGGACTTTTGTTGCATCAGTTGAATGAGAGAATACATCAGCATGAAGACCAAGCAAAAGAGAATTACATGTGGCAAAAATCCACATAAAAATAGTCTATTTAAGCAGATGCAGAGGATAGGCATGAACCACCTTATGTGTTTTTTAGAACGTTAATGATCAAACATGAAACAATGTAAAATATGTTACATCAACCAAAGAATGAAAAACAAAAACAATTCAAGTTTGCAACATTTAACATAAAAAACAAAGATTAAACTGAAACTAGTGAAAGGCTTTAGAAATTAGAGAAAGAGGAAAAGAGCAAATAGGTGAAACAAGTTTGGACTTAATTTTTCTATGTATGTCTAGCTAAGACTTGGACCACTAGGCATAATTTATTCATAGTGGTTTTTGCATTCAATTGTCATAATTAAGGGGAAGTATTCCAATTAATGACTCCCACCATGCATGAATATAGATGTGTTAAGTGAACTCCCTATTAGAAATTTAAGCTTTCCGTAAAAAGCCAAGAAATCCAAAAGCTAAGAAAAGTTAAAAGCCAAGTGAAGCTAAGAAAAGCTAAAAGCTAAGTGAATTCAGAGTTTGCATGATTATGTGTTTAGCAAGTGTAGGTTTTATATATATGCCATGGGATGGGAGATAAGTAAATGAAAGCTAAAATATAAGAAAAGTTAAAAGCCAAGTGAAGAGGTAAGAAAAGCTAAAAGACAAGTGAAGTCAGAGTTTGCATGAGTATGTGTTTAGCAAGTCCAGTTTTTATATATATATCATGGGATTAGAAGGAAGTATTGTGAAGCATAGAGCAACTCACCATACTGTTAATTTGGAAACTCACCACACTTATAAAGAAGTTTATTGTTAACTAGTAGAAGTTTTACAATCCCAATTTATGTGTATGTGTGCTTAATCTATGCATCTCCATCCATTAACTTCGATTTCAGCAACATCTTGAGAGCATTATCATAACATTAAACACCATATTATTACAGTTCAATTATAAATAAAGTTTAATTTTAGTTATGAATGAGAATATCAAAAGAGTGTTGATTAAATTTACTAAGATTTTGTGAAACTATAACGAGATTTCATGCTATATTTTCAAACCTCAGTTATACAGATAATGTGATCAGCAATGACAATATTTCACGCTATATTTTCAAACCTCAGTTATACATATAATGTGATCAGGAATGACAAGATTTCATGCTATATTTTGAAATCCCAATTATACATATAATGTGATCAGGAATGATAATACTAAGCATTTCGATAAAAAAAAATTATTTTATAGTTATGTGAAATATGATTCTGGTAACTTGCAAATATATACTGTGCATGAGGAATGAGTATCAAAATAGGAAATATCAGGCATTTGGAACTTTTATAGTGTGGATGGATCATCTATCGTTATTTGTTTTTCGTAAACTTCTAAATATTGTCTAAATCTACAGTCTTTTTAAGTTCAGATATATGTATGACTAACAATAATATTAAAATTGCTTTATTACATTCAAACAATTTACTAGGAAGTAACATTAGCATCCAACAACCTGGAATTGATCAAATATGTCTATATTTTAGTATTCACATTTAGTACCATGCAGACATTTTTGCCTCCTTGTTGGCCAGAATGATGTATGGTTGATAATGTTTACTGACATTGTGTATTTATTTTTGAGCGTGGGCGAGAAGGATCTGCAGGTGGGCAATCCTGCGTCCCAATTAATGTAGGTTGGCCAAAGATAATATCTTCGAAAGGACGTGGTCCCTCCCATGAAAAATATAGGTCGAAAGGAAAATTTAATTTGAAAGGACCCTGCGGCTAGTTTCTTTATAGATCTAAAGTGTTCTCCAGTTCCTTCCACCATTAATTTTTGTATTGAGCCACACAGCAGTTAAATTTGGACACCATGTCTGACGGACCAGATTGCAGCAAGAGCAATAGCAATAATAAGACATGGCAGATGAAGAGCGTCAGAAGATCAGCTGCAAGGCATTCACTATATGTTGGTGTAAGAAAGCGTGAGTGGGGAAGCTGGGTCTCCGAAATTAGGGTTCCTGGAAAACGGGCGAGGATCTGGCTGGGCTCTTATTCTTCCCCAGAAATGGCAGCTTGTGCCCATGATGTTGCAGCTTTCGCTTTGAGGGGCCACTCTGCTATTCTCAATTTCCCCCACTTGCTTCAGTACTTGCCTCGTCCTCCCACATCTTCTTCGAAAGACATTAAAACCACTGCTGCTGCAGCAGCAGCAAAAATTAGTTTAATATTGAGCAACCCTAGCAGAAACCCTACTGAAACCCTATTTCACCAGAGCAGAAACCCTACTGACACAATCCACGAATCTGTCCACCATAACGCTACAGATGAATTATCATCGACAGCTGCGAACTCTAATAACCCAACAGCAGGCTTAATGTCGAAGCAGTACGCGTGCTCCATTGATGGAAGGCTCCACCCATCTGCTCCCCTGCAAATGACTGAGAATAATGAAGATCAGCTTGTTATAAACTCTGCCAGTTCGCCAAAAAATATAGAATTTCATCTTCCAACCACGCCAACCGCACGCCTCGAGGAACAGACGTTCATTTCCAAGGAGGGAGAAGAACTATTACTTTGGGATTTCTCTGTGTAATATCATATTCTATCGATGAACATTAATAAAAAGTTGCCCATAGTCTTCCATCCGAAGGCTTCCTGGTGGCTAATGTAGTAGTGTTAACCTATAGGTCTCCTCAGAATAGCTGAAGTATTTCTATGGATTTCCATGTCAAACCTAATCATTTGCAAATGCACGATGCGTGAACATTATCATATTATGTAATAAAATCTTTTCTACGCTTGAATTTCTTGACCCTCTTCTTTTCTGTAAGACCTCTATAGCAGTGCTCAGGGAAAACCCTAGAGCGAAGCATTACTGAATGTGTTCCAGGAACTTCATATGCTGATTTCGTCCTTGAAACCTAATTTTAGCACACAATCCAGATATGTTTGCTCTACTCATTCCACTGTGAGAAGAAAATTGAAACAACTGAAGGCGTAGTGGAGATTGGAGTTCAAAGCAGGTATTTTCTCTGATAATGCTTTAGTTTTTCATTACCTTCTCAACTTCAAGTATTTTATGGCAATTTGCATCACACACTTCGACAATGAAATAAAAGATCATTGTTTTGCTTTAACCACGATTTTTTGTTAGGAGAAGTTTAAAATTCATTTTGAATGAAGGAGAAAAATGGTCTGATTTGGAATATATTTCGGTTATCACACCGTTATCAAACTTTCATGTGCGCTCGAAGAATGCACTATAGCTCAGATCCATCTAATATATAGTTTGATATGCAGTTTTTAATTCTGATATCTGAATGGCATGTCTCCTGAAACTGTTGTTTGCGTTCTAATGAAAAACAGCGCCGACGTATCCCTACAACCATGAACTCAAGAAGTTCAAAGGTTAGACTTGAAACTAGTTTAACTTGTTTATTTTGCGTTGAAATGTGAACTAACGCCGAGTTTTCCACGAAAACATGTTCAAAGTTCAACCTTTGAATTACTTTAAGAGGCTATTTAGAAAGTTGTGTGGTGACCAAAGCGAAATAAAGTGAAAGTTTAAGCTGGCAGACTTGAGTTAGGTAGCTCAAACTCCACGTTGACTGTGTGGGTTATTTAAATGTTTGACACGTTTAATAATTTATATTATTAAACATGATTTGAAATTAAAAGATATAGCTTTGTTTGTTTTTTTAATTCAGGAAAAAATAATGTTTTTATATTTAAATTTTAAATGAAAATTAAATTTACAAGCGTTTAAAACATATTCCAGATATAAGAAAAATTAATTGAAACTACATTGATAACAAAATGTATTTGAACACCACATGAATAGTCGTTCATGTCACCTTGGTGAAAAAAAAATATTAAGATTTTCTATATTTAAATAACATATAAAATCGATCAAATAGCTTATTCATGCCATGTAAACCAATACAACTCTTATTTTTTGTTGAAAATATTAAAGTCACCTGCTCGCCTTGGGTAGGAAGAAGAAAGTACAAAGGTAGCAGAAGCTTTGAGTGCACAACACTCTGTATTTAAGAAGCATGAAAAATCCGTAAGGATGAATTTAATCTTTGATGGGCCGCAGCCACAAATGACAAAAGAGAAATTGATTATGGTGATGGGCAAAGCTGTTTCACAGTGGAACAAGGATTTTCCCATAGATCTGAACTACGGAGGAGCAGGAGTTATTAAAAACATTCATTTCGGGCGTTTAAAGCCCTCAACAACCAAAATGGAGAAAATGTGTTTAAACAGCAGAAAGGCTTAAATTTTTTGAAAAGAGGTAGGACAAGTGGTCCCCACCACTTTAGCGCAAAATCACAAAATCGCAAGTTTTTTGAAGCAGTGTCTTGTTGATATGGAGTTTTGCGATGCGATGCGATCATAGTCGCAATCACAGATCTCGCAATACATAAATGTTACATAACCAAATGTCTTGTGGATGTGGTAGTGTTCCGCAGTGGAATGGTTGTATATAATATACAACCAAACTTTATTGTATAATCGCCTTCCACCATCAGTCGAGGCCCGTGGGTCCACAAGACCACGCGGCAGTGATTTATTGCAATCACAAATGTTACCTCCGCCCATCCATATGTTTTATCGCAAATGCGGATGTTTGTGATGCGATCGTCGCGCCATCGCACGATCACAGATCGCAACATTCAATAGTGTTCCGCCATACGTTGAATCGCAAATGACGATGTTTGCGATGCGATCCAATCGCAAATCGCAACATTACAAATGTCAAGTGTTCTGATTTGTTTGAACCATCGTTGATAGCCGCGATGCGATCGCGCGATCGCGCCATCGCAAATCGAAATATCGCACATCGCCAAATCGCAAGTTTGTTTGTTAAGACCGATTCGCCGATCCGCCGATCGCCGATCGCTAACTGCGATGTGGTCCCCACTCGTACGTCGTGCATTTGATATTTTTTGTTGTTCCGCAAAGGTTTTCCTTTGTAATTTGTTTTTTCTTTGTTTTATGTTTTTTATTCCCGCCGCGCTGGATATACAGTGAAAAAGGGCCCGAGAGCCCGTGTAAGAATTTTATGTTATTGTTTTGTTTAGTTCAGCACAGCAGTGCGGAGAGAAGAAAATACACAGCAGTGTCGTTTCCACCAGAGACAGAGTGTTATTTTATGAAAGATAGAGAGTTTTTCTGTGCACTGCGTCTGCAGCAGTCACTATTCTGTGAATCCCTCCAGTGAGGAAGAAATTTGTAATAGTTTTTAGTTCTGTTTAATGAAATAGAAAGCATTTTCATGCCATCTCTGTCTGCAAACAAATTATTGTTTTAAATTTCTCTGTGTTAGAAGGGGAGTATTATTCTCTCCATTTTTGTTGTTTTGGAATTATCAATATTTCAACATGGTATCAGAGCTAGTTCAGGCTCTTTGAAGGTTTCAAAGAAGCTGAAGAAGAAGAAGACTCGTTGCAATTTTTTCTCCAGCAGTGTGAAAGCTCAACAGAAGTCAAA
This sequence comes from Pinus albicaulis, assembly GCA_034641835.2. Lineage (NCBI taxonomy): Eukaryota > Viridiplantae > Streptophyta > Pinopsida > Pinales > Pinaceae > Pinus > Pinus albicaulis. The sequence continues at coordinate 938,550,548 of CM076581.1, read as the reverse complement.
AGTTCAGGTATTTCTCAAAGATAACAAAGCTATTATTTATTATTTAAAAGAGCTTGTTCTTTCAGAGAAGGAAAGACAGTTTGTTTTAGTTAAGAAGTTCAGTTTAAAATCAATGGTTGGACCAAGTACAGGAATGAGTATTGGGAATACTGAGCTTCCACAGTTTAATGGAAAAAACTATGATTATTGGGCCATTACCATGAGAGCCCTGTTTGTCTCACAAGATTTATGGGAATTTGTAGAAGATGGTTTTGTTGAACCAGCTGATGAGCAGGCTTTTAATGCCTTAACTCAAGTAGAGAAGGATTTATTGAAGAGCAATAGGAAGAAGGACTCTAAATCCCTCTACTATTTGTATCAGGCAGTAAATGAGAGTGTGTTTCCAAGGATAGCAGTAGCTAAGAGATCCAAGGATGCATGGGAAACTCTGAAAGTAGCCTATCAAGGTATGGAGAAAGTTAAGACAGTAAAACTTCAAATGTTGAGGAGAGATTTTAAAACTCTTTACATGAAAGAGTCAGATAATGTAGACACATTTTTTACACATGTGATTGGGATTGTAAATCAGATAAGGTCCCATGGAGAAACTCTTGAAGAAAGAAGGATTGTGGAGAAACTTTTGAGATGCTTACCCTCAAAGTTTGATGTTATTGTTACCACCATAGAAGAGACTAAAGATCTCTCACAGTTCACAGTGGATGAACTTCATCCCTCACTGATAACTCATGAACAGAGATTGAGAAGAGATGAACACTCATCTCTTGAGCACGCCTTCAAGACCCAGATGCCTTTAGGAAGAGGAAGAGGTCAAGGCAAAGGAAGAGGAATAGGCAGAAGCCAGAGCAGAGGTGGAAGGAACAGCCCTTCACATTCACATGGAAGGAGCATCAGTCAGAATGAGAGCCACGACCAATGTAACAGCCAGCAAGGTGGAAATCAACACCAACATGCTCATGGACAGAGGTATGGCAAATCTAATGTCCAATGTCATTATTGCAAAAAATATGGGCACTATGCCAATGAATGTAGAAAGAAGCAAAATGACATGAAAAATAAGTAGAATGCTAATGTAGCAAAAGAAGAAAAGAACCCAAGTAATGTGATTTTGGCTTGTAATGTAGCACAAGATAGATAAGATGATGTTTGGTTCTTAGATTTAGGATGTACTAATCACATGACTGGAAACAAAGCAATGATTGCCAATCTAGATGAAGAAGTAAAATCTGAAGTGACCACAAGGACTGATACTAAAATCTCTGTAAAAGGAAAAGGCAGAGTTAGTATTCGAGCAAGAAATGGGGAGCAAAAATTTGTTCCTGATGTGTATTATGTTCCAGGTTTGAAGTGTAACCTTTTGAGCATTGGGCAGCTCATAAATAAATGTTACAATGCAATTTTCAAGGATGATGTGTGCACAATAAAATATATACCTCTAAGAAAGAAAATCATTTCTGAAATTCAAATGACCAGCAATAGAATGTTTCCACTCAAGCTCAACACTCACTTGAAAGGAAAAGGAAAGAGAATAGCAGTTGTAACACAAGAAGCCTTCCAGAAGGAAGCAAAATATGAGAATTGGTTATGGCACCTGAGATTTGGACATCTCAATTTTGGAGGATTAAATTTGTTGCACAGAAAAGGAATGGTAAGAGGTTTACCTTTGATTGAAAAACTTGACAGCCTATGTGAAGGCTGCATCTTGGGAAAGCAACACAGAGAAAATTTTCCATCAGGGAAAAGCATAAGGGCGAAAGCACCCTTAGAGATCATTCACTCAGACTTATGTGGGTCGATGCAAACAACATCAGTTTCAGGCAGCAACTACATGCTGACCTTCATAGATGATTTCATAAGAAAAGTGTGGGTTTATTTCCTAAAATATAAGAGTGCAGTCTTTCAGAAATTTTTCCACTTTAAAGCTCTTGTAGAGAAACAGAGTGGGCAGTATATTAAAGTTCTCAGAACTGATAGAGGAGGAGAATATATCTCAAAGGAATTTTTGCGTTTTTGTAGAGAGAACGACATACACAAGTAGTTTACCACAAGGTACACACCGCAATAGAATGGAGTTGCTGAAAGGAAGAATCAAACCATAATGGAAATGGTGAGAAGCATGCTAAAGGAAAAACACTTGCCGAATGAGTATTGGGCAGAAGCAGCAAACTGTTCTGTGTATATTTTGAATAGATGCCCTACAAAAACTGTGATGAACAAAGTTCCAGAAGAAGCGTGGAGTGGCAGAAAACAGGGAGTCACCGACATGAGAGTTTTTGGATGTGTGGCATATGCACACATTCCTGACAAGTTGAGAAAGAAGTTGGATAGTAAGGGGGAGAAGTGCATTTTCCTTAGATATTGTGAAGATTCCAAAGGATACAAGTTGTATAACCCATCCAAAAAGAAGTTTGTAATAAGCAGAGATGTGCAATTCATTGAAGAGGAAGCATGGGATGGAAGCATTGAGAAAACAGTCAATGTTAAAAACTGTTTATCTCATGATGAAGATGAAGGAGATGCAGTTGAAATTAACAACCCATCCGTAGCACAACCTCCACCAACACAAGGAAAGCAAGGGACGCCTCAAGTGGCAGCGAGAACACCCTTGAGAAGAATTGGAAGTGCACCTCCAAGCACACCACATGGAGCAGATTCAAGTGCTTCTTCAAGCATGACTACTCCAAGTGAAAGTGGAACAAAGTTCAGAAATATTAATCAAATCTATGAGCAGGGAGCAGCAAATGAAGGTATGAATTCCCTATTTGCTTTGTATTGTCAAGTTGATGATCCTACTCATTTTGAAGATGCTATTAAAGATAGAAAATGGATAGAAGCTATGGATGATGAAATTGATGCCATAGAGAAGAACAAAACGTGCGAGTTGGTTGATCTCCCAGAAGGTAAGGAAGTCATTGGAGTTAAATTGTTCTATAAGACCAAGAGAAATGCCGAAGGAAAAATAGAGAGAGACAAGGCCAGACTTGTTGTCAAAGGATATAAGCAGAAGCATGGGATAGATTATAAAGAAAATTTTGCACCAGTTGCAAGAATAGAGACAGTGAGAGCAGTGTTGTCAATAGCAGCACAAAACAAATGGAAATTATACCAGATGGATGTAAAATCCACATTTTTAAATGGAGTTTTAATGGAAGAGGTATATGTGGACCAACCTCTCGGATATGAGAAGAAAGGCTAAGAGCACAAAGTTTGCAGATTTAAGAAAGCTCTTTATGGGCTGAAGCAAGCACCAAGAGCTTGGTACAGTAGAATAGACTCCTATCTACTAGAAAATGGATTTGAAAAGTGTAAGGGAGAACCCACCCTCTACATCAAAGAAAAGGATGGTAAAATGTTGATTTTTGTTTTATATGTTGATGATCTAATATTTACAGGTAATGATGATTACCTTGTTGAAAATTTTAAAACAGTCATGAAAGAAGAATTTGAAATGACTGACATGGGTTTGTTGAGATACTTCTTAGGAATAGAAGTAGAACAAAATGAGAAAGGGATTTTTATATCTCAAGCGAAGTATGTGAATCAGGTTTTAGAAATATTTAATATGCAGGAGTGCAAAGCTATAATCACTCCCACAGTAATGGGATTGAAGTTGAGTAAAGATGACAGCAGCAAGGATTTTGATCCAAGTTTGTATAAAAGCATAGCTGGCAGCCTCATGTATTTGACTGCAACTAGGCCGGATATTATGCATGCTATTAGTTTAATTTCCAAATTTATGGAGAAGCCAAAAGAAGCACATTGGCAGGCAGCAAAAACAATTCTGAGGTATGTTAAAGGAACTAAAATATCTGGCATTTTATATACTACTTCAGAAAATTCAGAATTAGTTGGATACACTGACAGTGATTGGGCTGGAAGTGTAGATGATCGGAAGAGCACTTCCGGTTATGTTTTTCATATGGGTTCAGGAGCCATTTCATGGGCTTCTAAGAAACAGCCTATTGTAGCATTATCTACAGCAGAGGCAAAATATGTGGCAGCAACAGCAGCAGTGTGTCAAGAAATTTGGATGAGAAGAATGTTGAGAAGTTTATGCCAAGAACAAGTAAAAGGGACCGTAATTTATTGTGACAATAGCTCAGCTATTCCATTGTCAAAGAATTCAGTATTTCATAAGAGAAAAAAACACATAGATACAAAATTTTATTATATAAGAGAATTCGTGAACAATGGAGAAATTGTCTTACAGCATTGTAAAACAGAGGAGCAATATGTAGATATTTTAACAAAACCATTGGGGCAGAAGACCTTTGAATTTTTAAGAAAATGCTTGGGTATGATGGATAACCCAGTAGCTAACTTTAAGGGGGAGTGTTGAAAATATTAAAGTCACCTGCTAGCCTTGGGAAGGAAGAAGAAAATACAAAGGCAGTAGAAGCTTTAAGTGTACAGCAGTCTGTATTTAAAAGGAATGAAAAATCCGTAAGGATGAATTTAGTCTTTGAAGGGCCGCAGCCACAAATGATAGAGGAGAAATTGATTATGGTGATGTGCAGAGTCGTCTCACAGTGGAACAAGGATTTTCCTGTAGATCTGAACTACAAAGGAGCAGAAGTTATTAAAAACAGTCATTTTGGGCATTTAAAGCCCTCAACAACCAAAATGGAGAAAATGTGTTTAAATAGCGGAAAGGCCTAAAGTTTTTGAAAAGAGGCAGGACAAGTGGTCCCCACCACTTTAGCACAAAATCGCAAAATCACAAGTTTTTTGGACTAGTGTCTTGTTGATATGGAGTTTTGCGATGCGATGTGATCACTGTCGCAATCGCAGATCGCAATACATAAATGTTACATAACCAAATGTCCTCTGGATGTGATAGTGTTCCGCAGTGGAATGGTTTTATATAATATACAGCCAAACTTTATTATATAATCGCCCTCCACCATCATCTGAGGCTCGTGGGTCCACAATACCACGCGACAGTGATTTATTACAATCGCAAATGTTACCTCTGCCCATCCATATGTTTTATCGCAAATGCAGATGTTTGCGATGCGATCGTCGCGCCATTGCACGATCGCAGATCGCAACATTCAATAGTGTTCCGCCATACATTGAATCGCAAATGACGATGTTTGCGATGCGATCTAATCGTAAATCGCAACATCGCAAATGTCAAGTGTTCCGATTTGTTTGAACTGCCGTTGATAACCGTGATGCGATCGCACCATTGCAAATTGCAATATCGCACATCGCCAAATTGCAAGTTTGTTTGTTAAGACCGATCTGTCGATCCACCGATCGCCGATTGCCGACTGCGATGTGGTCCCCACTCATACGTTGTGCATTTGATATTTTTTGTTGTTCCGCAAAGGTTTTCCTTTGTAATTTGATTTTTCTTTGTTTTATGTTTTTTATTCCCGCCGCGCCATATAAAGTGAAAAAGGGCTCGAGAGCCCGTGTAAGAATTTTATGCTATTGTTTTGTTTAGTTCAGCACAACAGTGCGGAGAGAAGAAAATACACAGCAGTGTCGTTTCCACCAGAGACAGAGTGTTATTTTATGAAAGACAGAGAGTTGTTCTGTGCACTGCGTCTGCAGCAGTCATTATTCTGTGAATCCCTCTAGTGAGGAAGAAATTTGTAATAGTTTTTAGTTCTGTTTAATGAAATAGAAAGCATTTTCATGCCATCTCTGTCTGCAAGCAAATTCTTGTTTTAAATTTCTCTGTGTTAGAAGGGGAGTATTATTCTCTCCATTTTTGTTATTTTGGAATTATCAATATTTCAACATCCTTAAAATGAAATCGTGTTTCCTTGGGCTCTTTTTAATCCTCCAACACATGAAGTGACATTTGTGGGCAAGTAATATTAAGCTTATCAAAATCTTGTGTTTTGTGATATTTATCATCTATTTTTTTTGGTTAGCAGAAAGTAGAAATATTAAACGTTTTGATTTAGAGAGAAATCGGACCTCTGTGAAAATTGCAACCCCATAATATTGTGTTTTCTTTATCTAAGATCTGAGTTCTTTTACATAATATTGTGTTTTCTTTATCTAAGATCTGAATCTTTTTATATTTTCTTTATCTACGATCTGAATCCTTTTATATTTGGGAATCAAATTACTTCGAAAAGCTTACTAAGGGTATCTTAATATTAAACATATAATTATGGCATTATAGTTTTGCTATAGGTCTCTCCAAATGTATTTTTATGTAACTATAAGAAAGATTTTTAAACTTTTATATAATTGAAATATGTAAAGATAAAAGAGAATTTTGGGAGGATGAATCCAAGCTAACACTTATTAAGTCTTATATAATTGAAATACGCAAAGATAAAAGAGAAATTTGGAAAGATGAACTAAAAAAAACACTTATTACTAACAAGCATAGAGCTTTGGTCATATTATAGGTAGCAAGGAATTATAAATAAACTTTCATTTATCAAAATTGGAGAACTTACTCTAAGAACATTTTTATAATAGACACTTATTACTAATGAGCATAGAGCTTTGATCATAGTATACACAACATGGAATTATAAATAAATTTGCATTATTAAAATTGGAGAACTTTCTCTAAAAACATTTTTGTAATGGACATGATGAAGAAATTAAAATTTAAAGGAAACTCATAATGATATATCTCACGATTTCAATTGAATCAATGGTTATCGTGAAAATAACAAATAACTACTACCATTAATTTCCTAGAAATAATAATGATTGATTCATATTTATAATGAAAATAATTTATCTCTAATACTATAATCTTCACCAAAAATTCATTTTTGAATTTATGTACAATATAAACAATACTTGTTGAAGATAATGGAGAATCTCCTATTTTAGCGAGAGTTGGTTCAGGAGACCTTAGGATAGGAATTGGTTTCTATTTCTTAGGTTACAGTTCTAACTTCCCTAGATATTGTGCGCTATATAATAGCTGATTTGTATGGAGAATGAGAGCGTTCTGCAGAGGCCAAACTCTCCTGGTTCAGACTCTCTTTCGTAGAGCTGACCAGAGGGATTGTTTAATAATCCATAAGAATCTTATTTCTATATCCATGATTACAGATGAGGATCTCAAGGTTGATTTTTTTTAAATCTAACTATTATATTAAAGATCTGTTGGATGGCATGAAGACTATTGCTTTAAGAATTTGAACAGGAAGTCTTTACAAGTTGGATGTGAGAACTTAGTTCTCGTACTTTAGTAGATTGGCAAGACTAAATGTTGCAGAGACTACATCAAAAACCACTTTGGGATTCTAGGATCTAACCCTCCTGAATCCAGAGACGGATCTCTCTATAAGTGCAAATATTGATTTATCTTTCAGGTTTTTAGTATGATTTTAGGCTAGTTATTAAGAACAAGGGTTTTTGTTTGTTTGGTTGGTCAGGTATGATTTTTAATTCGAATGGAACATCACAAAATGAAAGAGTTTCAAAGTGTGAAGATGCAAGTATATTGAGAAGAATTTAGCAGAGAGGATTAGTGTGAAGAAGCCTTAATCCATCGGGTAATGGAGTCACAAAAGGGTTTAATTGTGCAACAAATTCAAGAGTGGTCCAAGGAGAAATTCATCTATATCAAAAGATCCTTTAGATTAAATGACGGAGTGGAAGATTAAAAGTGTTGAGAAAGTGGAAAAAACCAATAATTTCAACAAGGAATTATCAACTTTCCATACAAGAAAATCCTTTTTAAGCAACTTTTTAAAACCAACCAAAGGACAGGGCTAACCATAAACTTACTTGGAAAAGCTTGTATTAAAGCTAACTTATTAGACAATAATCCAGTAATCACACTAGACTACTTTAAGAAGGGATGAAAAAAGATAAGGAAACAAAGTGTAGCTTAAGATCAGGTCAGATATCATTAAAATATAGACTTTCTTTCATCATACTCTTAGGGAAACTTTCGAAACAACCATTGGAGAAAGAACTAGAAGACAGGGTGAACCATAAAATTTCCTAGTTTAACTCTACTTAGCATGTAATGAAAATATCATTCAAGAACTTCCTTTCAATTTTTTCACCTCAAGACATGGACAAACCAACATTCCTTGATAATGTTTACACTTAATTTAAGTCATTCCCAAATATAAAAATTGGTAGAAAACATATAGATAAAGCTTATCAATGAGAGTAGGGTACTTTTGATAGTAAATCCTAGCTCTATATTTTCTGTTCTTTATCAGAGAAAAACAAAAAAAATGGCATACATGAAAGGAAAACAATAATAGCAAGAAGTACTTCACCAATGATATAGACCAAGTTCCCAAGGAATCACCTTTGTTTATTGATGTCAATCCAGCTACAAACCAACCAATGCTCTAAAGATAGCAAACATCTTCTCCTCTCGCCCTCTAACTTCTTCTAGCGAAATGAGTTTTCAAAAGCCTCCTCAAAAACTATTTAAGTATGTAGAAAATTTTGTTAAACTAAGTAAGATCAAAGCCCAAGAAATTCATCCCTTTTACAATGTGCTCCTCATTGAGGTTTGCAGAAAACGAGGGAAATGTTTCTAGGGTTCAAGTATCATTAATTCTACACTTAATGCAAGTCCTAGCCTTGAAAACCATGCAAGGCATAAGGCAGGAATGCATTCTATCTATTACTCTGTTTCATGACTGCTTTTCAATTATTTAGGCTCCGTAGACAAAAATATTGACTTTAGGGCCTTTCTTATATCTTTTACAATAATCTCTCATGATAGTTTAAAATGTATTCTTTTACTTGTAATAAATTTTCAGTTGTCTTTAGGCAAATATCTTCTGACTTGGCAATAACTATGCCTTCTTTCGATTTATTGAAACTTGTAGTTGGAACTTTGGTGGCTCGAGATGATATTTGGCCTCTGATGTGGCAGTGGAGGCCTTTCCCGATATTTCTCTTTGTTTTTCCTTAAAACACTATTAATTTTCTTTTGTTCTGTGTTTTAGGCCTAATTAGGCTTAATCTTTATCTTCTGGTCTTCCGTGTCTTCATCCTTTGAATATTGAGTTATGTCAACAATAATAGGCTTTAATCCTTTTAATCTCTCGTTGATACACTTTTCGGCTTCTTCTCGACTTGTTTTTGGGGAATGTACAGTTTTAGGAGCAACTGGAGGGTTTGAATCAAGGTAAATAGCCCGATATTTAACAAAATCATGTTATTAACCTCTCCCGGTGTGTCCTCTATGATTTTTGGCTCAAATAGCCCTCTGCACTATTCATTATCCCGATAGTGACTATGAAAACATTATAAATCGTCACCTCTCGAGCTCGCAAAAACAAGAACTTGTTATAAAACTCAAAAGGGGGGAGGAATGCTTGGAGGCTTCCCGGAGGATGGAGACTGGCAGGTGTAACAGAAAATCACTGAAAAACTATGGCGGAAGCCGAAAAACTGGTCCGATGGGATTTTGGTGTGAGGGCAAATGTAGACCGTCGGATCAGATTAAACGATGGTGATCTACGGCTGAGATTCATCAATTAAGTCATTAGGGAGAATGGGTGAATGGAAAATAAATGGAGGTGATATTATATTGGGGCCGTCAGATTAGAATGATGGATGGTGGAGATCGTTGGAAGGAATCATTGGGAAGGCCAATGAAAAACAAACGATGGAGGCCGCGATGTAATATGGGTTGTTAGATTAGGACCAACCAACGGCCACGATTAAACCCGAAAACTCAATGTGGAGGGCGGTATGCGGAAAATCGGAATGGTTTTCATGCGGCGCTGAGGGTGGTAAGCAGAATTCACAAAAATAATGCGATTCCACTCAGCGATCGCCACGTGAAATCCAAAAATTCTTATATCACGCGATTTCAAAACATTAACACCCAGATTAAAAATTTGCATGATATGCTTCTCAGCCGTTGGATGATGGGCGGAAAGATCTGATGGTGCGGGTTTCGTGCGATGGGAGGTAAGATGTATGGGCGGAGGTGGCCATCAGGTCTTTTATGGGCCGTCGGATCTGACATATGGTTGGCTATGATTTGATGGAGCGGCAGAGGTATATGTTGGGCCATCGCGTTTTACTCTGACCGTAGGATCTTCATGAATGGACGGTCAGGATCAAAAGGAGGAGTAGGTTATTGGAAATGAAAGTGGGTGGAGGATGATGCATGATGGTCGTCGATATGTGTAGATCGACGGTCTATATTCACTCCAGGTCATATTTTCGGGGAATGATAAAAACAAAGGGAAGAAGAGTTTAACGAAGGTTTTAAGGCCTTTAGTGCCTGACTACCGAGCTTTAGGTCACATGGAAGGGGTGTTGAAATCTTAGTTAAACTGAGAGGGGGGGGTGAATTAGTTTAACACATTCATAATCTTTTAAACTTTTATTAAACCTTATTTACACCTTCATTTCATGTCCAACTTAATATGTGAGTAATCTTAGAATGTGAGTAGCAAGTATTAATATAATATAACAAGAGACTTAATATGAGAGTAGCAAGTATTAAGCAGATGATATAAATCAGATCAACACATAAACATCATGCACAAAGACACCAGATATAAGTGGAAACCCATAAAGGGAGAAAACCACATCTTATTATTGTTGTGATGCAAAGGCAAGCTCCAACTCCCTCTCACCACTGTTTTTCTGCAGGCACCAACCTACAGGAGGCTCCAACCTCAATTCTGGAAGCTACAACTTGCAAGGAAGCACCAACTCCCTTCAATTTTCTGCAGGCACCAACCTACAGGAGGCTCCAACCTCAGTCAGCTACAACTGACAGCTATCAAGCTGCAACTTGATAGGGAAGCTCCAATTTCCTCAATTTATCAAACTGAATGTTTGCTAATTTACCTTAGATATCAACTCTGTTCTGCAGCTTCTCTTTCTGCTCTTATTTTCTTAATCTTCTCTGCCTCACACTTCTATATTCTGCCTTCTCTAGATTTACTCTCTCTAACCTCTTTTTGCATATCAAGATGATATTATTTATAAGGATTTTCTTGTGACTGTTAGCATTCCTCAATGAATTTGGAATGGACAGCCATGCCTCTTCGCTTTCTGCCTTTTCATTTCTTTCACTCGCTCATTCAGAAAATATAACAACAAGCATTAATTTCAATATTACAATGGGAGCTTTGTTTTCCTCAGGAGACTTGCCAATGCATCACAAACAATAAAAAATCAATTAAAAACATTTACATTCAAATTACAATGAGAATTCCAGCTCAACTCATTTAGTCTTTTGGCTTTTCTTTGACTGTGTTTGTCTTTTCTATGACTATGTTTTATCTCTTTTCAGCTATGTTTGCTCTTCTGTCCTCTGCTGCAGTGTAACTATTGCATACGTGTAACTGTGCTTTTTATATCAGTGCATTTTATATAAATATGTAACAGTTGGCGTTAAATCTGGGCAAATTCCAACCCTTTACACACAGCAAGTGTCTTGTTGATGTGGCAAGTTCCGCAAGCAGAACATACATACACCACAGCAATCGTTGTATATTAATAATCACCCTCCACCTTAAGCCGAGGCCCGTGGGTCCACAGACCACGCGGCATATTTCAATACAATCACAACTATTACATAAAACAGCTCTCGGCGTTTATAACACCTTTCTTCACACTTTTATGTATATGAACCCTTTCTTATGTAACTTTCGGGGATTTAATAATAGACCCGTTTAACATAGGAAACAACCTTTCGGGCCCACTTGTCGATCTTTGTTTATCCGCTGATGTGATGACTCCTTCTCCAATGCGATGCGATTAATCGCAATTGCAAACTTCTATTTGCGATAGTTGCTGTGCAGTTTCAACCAACTACGATATTGCGATATTGCGATAGTTGCGATATTTGCGATATTGCGATAGTTGCGATATTTGCGATATTGTGATAGTTGTGATTTGGACTGGGCCCCAGCGTTAACAATCTACCACATCCAACGACGAACATCACATTGCACGGCTTCTGATGATCCGACGGATACCACTCGGGCAACTTGCACGGACAATAACGTGCGATGGCGCGCCGTACCTTGGGTAACGTTTGCGCATCTACAGCAAGTGACTGCCGTCCGATGACCCCTTCCCAGATCAACGACGTTCAAAAATATCGCTAGGCATCCTGAGTCGAACAATAACGCGCGATGGCGCGCGGTGACAAGCAGTTTTGTGGAGTCGTACAGGGACGCGTGTCGCCTGTTCTATGGAATCGGAGCCAACCTCTTGAATATCGCTCAATCTGCAAAAGCGGTGCGATAAAAACCACCGTTCAGCTCCAAACCATCGTTACTGTTCCTCTAGGTCACGGTTCCACTTCTTCCTCGACGCGTCAGGTTCTGCCTTATGGTACTTTGGTTTTTTTGAATCTCGCGCTACGTATGGCTATATATATATATATATATATATATATATATATATATATATATATATATATATATATACTTTTCCGCTGGAGTATATGATTCCCGGAATGAGATTTATATATATATATATATATGCATTACATTGCCGCTCCAATCTATAGCGTATCTTCCAAGGGGTAGGCGATATTCCTGGCACCACGTGTCTCCGCTCTGGCCGTTTCTACGTCCGCCTATATTTCCTGATGTGATAATGGCTCTGCCTCTATATTCGCTTCCTCTGTCTCTGCCCGTCTCCTCTCTATTTGCTTCCTCCGTTTGCTTCTTTGCTGCCTCCTTTGCCATCAATGACAACATTTCCAACAGTCTCCCCCTTTGGCATTGATGGCAATACACTTCCTCTATTTTCCTGATAGGATCCTTTCTCCTGTTGCTTTCTCTTCTTACTGTTGCTTGCTCTTCCTCCCCCTTTGACATCAATGGCAAGGGGTTCGAATTTTTAGTGAAGCTTCTATTCTATGATGCTGTGTTTTTATCCTTTTTCAAAATTTCATGAATTTCCGGGTTAAATTTCTTGACTTCGTACGCTACTGCTCCAAACTTTATATTTGATACACGTTGAGTTTACTATTCTTTCGTGTTCAGTTCACGTCGGTTTCACCATTCTTCTTCTGCACCACTGACCCTTTTTCCTTTTTATTGATTCTTTTATGCTGACTATATTATTTCCATAATCCCTTTGATCCTGAGGACCTGTTTTCATGCTTCCCTTGTTGGCTAATCTCCCCCTGGAATGATATTTTCATTTCTGTTCTCCCCCTGAAACTGTGCTTTCTCTTCATATTAGAGAGTAGCATCTACATATACTACCCCTAGTATGTTTCTCAAATATTCAAATGGCTCTCTAGCAAGTGGTTTGGTAAATATATCTGCTGTCTGTTCTTTTGTTGGTACATACTCCAGTTTTACTATCTTCTGAGCCACTTGTTCTTAGAGGAAATGATACTTGATTGGGATATGTTTAGTTTTTGTGTGAAGCACGAGATTTTTAGATATACTTATAGCACTTGTATTATCACATTTAATCGAGATAGGTTCATTAATGCTTACCTTCATGTCTAAGAGTCTCGCTTCATCCACATGACTTGTGTACAATATGCCGTCAGCATTATATATTATGTTTCTACTAGACAGAGATAGATGTTTGTTTCCTGCTTAACCATGCCACCGCATCACCCAGATAGAAAGCACCTCCACTTGTGCTTTTTCTCACATCCACACAAACTGCCCAATCAGACCGTGTATGCTGTCAAGGTGAAGCTTTTGCCTTTAGGATACCAAAGTCCATACTGAGCTGTTCCTTGTAGATATCTAAATATTCTTTTCACTGCAAGAAGGTGATTTTGTTTAGATGTTGCTTGATATCTAGCTACTAGTCTTACTACTAGCATGATGTCTGGTCTTGATGCTGTCAAATACAACAGACTTCCTATCATGGATCTGTAGAGTTTTTGATCTATATCTATAGACCCATCATCAGCGCACATCTTGCATCCCATGATCATGGGAGTTGACACAGGTTTGCAGTCCTCCATTTTGAATTTTTTCAGTATTTCTTTTAAGTATTTTTCCTGAGAGATGAATGTGCCTGTGTTCTTTTGCTGAATTTGAAGTCCTAAGTAGAAACTGAGTTCTCCAATCATGGACATCTCAAACTTTGATTTCATCTCCTCAGCAAATCCTTTTTCTAGTTCTTCTCTGTTGCTTCCAAACATAATGTCATCAACATATACTACAAAAATCAGGAGTTCATTTTCATGGGCTTTTATGTATAGATTGTTGTCTACTCCCCCTCTCTTAAAGACTTGTTTTTGAAAATATTTATCCAGTCTTGAGAACCAAGCACGAGGAGCCTGTTTTAGTCCATATAGGGCCTTCTTCAGTCTGCACACATAATATTCTTTTTCTGTCAATGAGAATCCTTCTGGTTGTTCCATGTAGACTTCTTCTTCTAAGTCTCCATTCAGAAATGCAGATTATACATCCATTTGATATACCTTGAAATTATGGTAGCATGCAAATTCCAGGAACATTCTGATAGCTTTCATTCTGGCTACAGGGGAAAATGTTTCATCATAATCAAGTCCTTCGATTTGTGAATATCCTTTGCAAACAAGTCTAGCTTTGTTTCTGATTACCTGTCCTTATTCATTCATTTTATTTTTGAATACCCATTTTGACCCTATGACATTTTTCTTAGTGGGTCTAGGAACTAGTTCCCAGGTATTATTTTTCTCAATTTGGTCCAATTCTTCATTCATTGCATTCACCCAAGACTCGTCATTGTTGGCTTCTTCAAATTTCTTTCGCTCTATTTGTGACAACATGGCTATGTATACCTCTTCAGTTTATTCTGTTAGTTGCCTTCTTGTTTGGACCCCTACTCTCTTGTCTCCAATGATTTGATCTTCAGGGTGGTTCTTCTGAGTATATCTTGAGGGATCTTTGGAACTTAGCTCTGTATCTTATGTTGTCTTGTTTGTTTCCTCATCATCTTGGTTTTCTTCTTCATGGTTGTTTAATGAGTTGCAGCAGTTTTTATCTCTTGTATTGTTTGGAAGTTCTTCATCAAATCTCACATCAATGCTTTCTAATATTTTTTGAAGAGTCTTGTTGTAGCACTTGTACCCTTTACTTTTGGAAGCATATCCTAGAAAGATCCCTTCATCTTCTCTTGCATCGAATTTTCCAAGATTTTCATCATTATTCTTTATGTAACACTTTCTTCCAAAGATTCTGAAATGTTTGATTGAAGCTGGCTTTCCATGCCATAGTTCATAGGGAGTCTTGTCACTACTTGGCCTTAAGTGATCTTTATTAAGAATATGTACTACTGTGTGCACTGATTCTGCCCAGAAGGTTTGAGCCATATTATTCTCTTGCATCATGGCTCTGGCAATTTGTTGAAAAAACTTGTTTTGTCTCTCTACTACTCCATTTTTCTGAGGTGTTCCTGCAATAGTAAATTGTTGCTTTATCCCATGTTCATTGCATAGGTCAGCAAAGTCATAATATGTAAATTCACCTTCTCTGTTTGATCTGATACATTTTAGCTTGCATCCAGTTTGATTTTCTGCTAATGCTTTGAATATTTTAAATTTTTCCAGTGCTTCTGATTTGTTCTTGAGAAAAGCAACCCATGTCATTCTGGAGAAATCATCTATTATCAGCATGAAGTAGGATTCTCCACTTGGTGTCTTAGTTCTAGTAGGTCCACACAGGTCCATGTGCACAAGCTGGAGTGGTATTCTTGTTGATAACTCATCTTTAGATTTAAAGGATGTTCGGGTCTGTTTTCCCAATTGACATGATTTGCATATGGTATTTGAAGGCCTTTTTATTTCTGGCATATCTCTGACAGCTTTCTTCTTGCTCAGTCTGATGATATGATCGAAGCTGAGATGTCCCAATGTTTTATGCGATAACCATGATTCCTCAAGTTTGCTAAGATGGCATGCTTCATCTTCCTCTTTCACAATGTAAACATTGCTCTCTATTCGAACACCTTTGAGCAGAGTCTTACCTGTGGTGCTTGATCTGACTTCACAGTCTTGTGCTCTAAATAGAACTTCGCAACCTTTGTCACACATCTGACTGACACTCAGTAAATTTGCTTTCAGCCCATCTACAAATAGTACATCTTGGGCCTTTCCTCTACCATTGTCTATGCTGACTGAGCCTTTTCCCTTGATCTTACCTGATTTTTCATTGCCAAAAGTGACATTGCCAGATTTCTTTTCATCAAGAGTTATAAACTTGCTTCTGTCTCCAGTCATGTGTTTTGAGCAGCCACTATCCAAATACCACTAGATTTTCAGGTCTTGAGCAGTTAGAGCCAAGTCACATTTATTCACCTTCTTTATCCACTGGAGGCATCCTTTTGTTTGGTATCTTTTGTGAGGTGATGAACTATATCTTCTTAGAGGACATTTGGAAGGTATATGTCCAACTTGATTGCATACACAACATTTGATCATAATTTTTGTAGAATTATGAGTATGAACAGAATTTCTTTGATTCATAAACCTTCTTGAGGTGTTAAACATCAATCTTTGTTCATACTTTCTACACTCAATGATTTTATGACCAAATTCCTTACAATAAAAGCAGTAACCATAGAAGCTATTTGCATACCTGATGTAAGGTTGTCTCTTCCATTTGTTTGCTTGAGGTAGTCTCTTCAATGTTTGCATCTTTTGCTGGTTTGAATTACTCCTCCTTGCATGACAATATGCAGCAATGTGTCCCAGCTTGTGGCAAGCATAACAAGTGGCATTCTTCATAGGAGGGAAGAATATCCTTTGATGGTTTCCAAATTTTACATACTCAGGGGTCTTAGTATTTATTACATTCTTAGCTACTAGTGGTTTCTTCTGATCTCTGTCTTCCTTATTGCAGATTTCTTCTTTTGTAGGAATTGTTTGAGCTGCTTCATCATTCTTCTTTGCTTTTACAAAAATAATCTCTCTGTCAACCTTTTCTTTTCCTTTACTTGATTCTCCTTCATAGCCTATTCCAGTTTTTATCATAGGGGATCTTTGAGCAACCAGAATTTCATTCAACTTACTAGAGCTTGTTGTTTGAGAAGAGTTTATAACCACTTTCCTTTGAGCATTTTCTAATTTCTTCCTGAGACACACTACTTCTTCTTCCAACTTTTCTTGTTCTTGAGTTTTTTCTTTGATTTGCTTAAGTAACATGTCCTAAATCTTCTTGGCTTCTTCAAGCTCTAATTTTAGCTTCTTAAGGACTTTTGAATTATGTTCTTCTCGTACATACTTGAGGAGAATGTCCTTTTGTTTTCTGCATTTCAGTTTGAGTCTATCAATCTCTTCTAGAGCACTTCTTAGCTCCCCCTCAAGGTCGACTTCACCTTCTTCTTCTTCATATTCTAGTAGGAGACCTTCAAGTTCTTCTATGGCCATCAATAAGAATTCATAGGTTCCTTCTTCACTTGAAGGTTCATCCTAATCTTCGATGTACCGCGTCTTGTCGAGCATAGAAGGATTTTCCGTCTAACTTCTTTCCCTTTCCGCCGCTCTTCTTTGATTTTATTTTATCCGACTTTGAGCCTGGATTCTCATTTTCTTGTAGAGGATACTTAGCAAACATAATGTCCCACTCGTACAGGTTAAAGCATTTGAAGGGGAGTTTACCTTTGTATTTACCTGAGCCTCTATCCAATTTCTTGACAAACTTTGCCTCTTCTTCATCCGAGCAAGAGCATATGTCTCCCTCTTCTTCTTTCTTCTTTTCTATTTTAAAGGTTGCTTCCCTCGTACTTGGATTCTTCTGTGGGAGCCTCATCTCATATGCTGTTAGATTTCCAAGTAGCTGGTTCATGGTCAAGGTTTCCCAATTAGCTATTTCTTCTATTGCAGACACCTTGGGATTAAATCCGGATGGGAGAGATCTTAGAATATTTTGCACAGTTATACTTTCCAACATGGTTTCTCCAAGAGCTTTCATATTGTTAACAATTTCTGCAACTTTTAGGAAGAAAATGGTAATGTCTTCATCATCACTCATTTTTAAGTTCTCAAACTGGGCTCTATAAACTTGAAGTTTGGCAGTCTTTACTTTCTTTTCCCCCTCATGGATGTTCTCCAGAGTATCCCACATTTCTTTGGCAGTGTCTTTGTGCATTAATTTGATAAACTTTGCTTCACACAATCCATTCAGGATGGCATTCATGGCTTTTGCATTAGCCACAAAATCTTGTTTTGTTTCTTTTTCTGTGTCAGTTGCCTTTGGGGCATATCCTAATTCCACAGCAGCTCAGACTTCTATTCCTAGAGACATTATGTATGTCCTCATTCTGATTCTCCAGAAAGAATAATTTTCACCAGTGAAGAAAGGGGCTTTATTGGTTGAGCATCCTTCTTTACTAGCCATCTTGGGAACCTAGGATCTCCTTTCATTTGTTAGACTGGTACAAAGGAACTGGCTCTGATACTAATTGTTGAACTCTTAGTTAAACTGAGAGGGGGGGGGGGGTGAATCAGTTTAACACATTCATAATCTTTTAAACCTTTTATTAAACCTTATTTATACCTTCATTTCATGTCCAACTTAATATGCGAGTAATCTTAGAATGTGAGCAGCAAGTATTAATATAATATAACAAGAGACTTAATATGAGAGCAGCAGGTATTAAGCAGATGATATAAATCAGATCAACACATAAACACCATGCACAGAGACACCAGATATAAGTGGAAACCCATAACGGGAGAAAACCACCTCTTATTATTGTTGTGATGCAAAGGCAAGCTCCAACTCCCTCTCACCACTATTTTTCTGCAGGCACCAACCTACAGGAGGCTCCTACCTCAATTCTGCAAGCTAAAACTTGCAAGGAAGCACCAACTCCCTTCAATTTTCTGCAGGCACCAACCTACAAGAGGCTCCAACCTCAGTCAGCTACAACTGACAGCTATCAAGATGCAACGTGATAGGGAAGCTCCAACTTCCTCAATTTATCAAACTGAATGTTTGCTAATTTACCTCAGATATCAGCTCTGTTCTATAACTTCTCTTTTTGTTCTTCTTTTCTTAATCTTCTCTACCTTACACTTCTATACTCTGCCTTCTCTATATTTTCTCTCTCTAACCTCTTCTTCCTTTATTTTTTTTTCATATCAAGATGATATTATTTATAAGGATTTTCTTGTGACTGTTAGCATTCCTCAATGAATTTGGAATGGACAGCCATACCTCTTCGCTTTCTGCCTTTTCATTTCTTTGACTTGCTCATTCAGAAAATATACCAACATGCATTAATTTCAATATTACAGTGAGAGCTTTGTTTTCCTCAGGAAACTTGCCAATGCATCACAAACAATAAAAAATCAATTAAAAACATTTACATTCAAATTACAATCAGAATTCCAGCTCAACTCATTTAGCCTTTTGGCTTTTCTTTGACTGTGTTTGTCTTTTCTGTGACTGTGTTTTATCTCTTTTCAGCTATGTTTTCTCTTCTATCCTCTGCTGTAGTGTAACTGTTGCATACGTGTAACTGTGATTTTTATATCAGTGCATTTTATATAAATATGTAACAGCTGGCATTAAATCTGGGCAAATTCCAACCCTTTACACACAGCAAGTGTCTTGTTGATGTGGCGAGTTTCGCAAGCGGAACATACATACACCACAGCAATCGTTGTATATTAATAATCGCCCTCCACCTTAAGCCGAGGCCCGTGGGTCCACAGACCATGTGGCATATTTCAATACAATCACAACCGTTACATAAAACAACTCTTGGCGTTTATAACACCTTTCTTCGCACTTTTATGTATATGAACCCTTTCTTATGTAACTTTCAGCGATTTAATAATAGACCCATTTAACATAGGAAACAACCTTTTGGGCCCACTTTCCGATCTTTGTTTGTCTGTCGATGCGATGAGCTGCCTCCGATTTGATGTGATGCGATGAATCCTTCTCCGATGCAATGCGATTAATCGCAATCGAAAACTTCTATTTTCGATAGTTGCTGTGCAGTTTCAACCAACTGCGATATTGCGATATTGCGATATTGTGATAGTTGCGATATTTGCGATATTGCGATAGTTGCGATATTTGTGATATTGCGATAGTTTTGATTTGGACTAGGCCCCAGCGTTAATGATCTACCACATCCAACGGTGGACATCACATTGCACGGCTTCTGATGATCCAACGGATACCGCTCGGGCAACTTGCACGGACCATAACGCACGATGGCGCACTGTGCCTTGGGTAACCTTCGTGCATCTATAGCAAGTGACCGTCGTCCGATGACCCCTTCCCAGATCAACGACGTTCAACAATATCGCATCCCCGAGTCAAACAATAACGCATTTACGGCTGGCAAAGATGCTGCCTGGTGGAGTCGCGCAGTGACGGTGGCGGTTTCGCCGCGTCCTCAGTTCTAGCTATGGGAATACCGCTTCTAACCCAAAGTGGTAAGATAAAAACCACCATTCACTTAAATCGCTATTATCGTTTCCTACCATGGTTCCACTCTTCGACGCACTGCTCCCACCTTATGGTACTTTGGTTCTTTGAATCTCGCACTACATATGGCTATATATATATATATGCTATAGTCATTTGTATATAAAGTGCAATATATACTTTTTCGTTGGAGTATACCATTCCCGGAATGAGATTTATATATATATGCATTACATTGCCGCTCCAATCTATAGCGTATCTTCCAGTGGGGTAGGTGATTCTCGGAATATATATATATATATATATATATATATATATATATATATATATATATATATATATATATATATATATATATATATATATATAACGCCATGGGTAATTCTCGTAATTAAGGTACTTATATATCTCGCTGTACCGAGGTAGCGATTTCCTATCAACGGCCGTGTCTCACCGTTTCCTGCCGCTCTCCGCTCTATATTTCTTTCTCGTGATAACGACCGCCTCTATATTCGTTTCCGTTTCTTCCCATCTCCTCTATATTTGCTTCCTCCTGCTTGTTTCTTTCTTGTCACTTTCCTTGTTATCAATGACAACATATTTCAACATCCAAATCAGCTGCATTTACGGCTGCATCCCCCATTATACCAAGTTGGACCCAAAGTAAGTGGTCGGATGTCTATCAGGTGATCTGCATAAACAATGTTCGAAATATATTCAACCAATGAGTCATTAATTTTCTAACCTAATAACATAGGTTGTTCACAAGTATTTGAAAATGAGAGACACATTCTTACTTTTTTTAATTTTATGAATGAGTTCACTTCTCATGTGGTACATGAGGTATACAATGGTGAACCTCTCCCACTAGTTCAATTACAAACTAATAAGATATTGAAAGGTTTGGTTCCTTTCGAGAAATTGTTTAATAAATATGATGCATTTAAAGGAACTAATACATCTAAACTAGATGAATGAGTAATTGAGATAAACATAGGTTCTAAAGAGTCCTCTAGGATTATCAAAATTGGCCATGGTTGAACCTAGGTGGAGAGGCAGAAATTGGAGGCTTTGATACGTGAATACAGAGATGTGTTTGCATGATCTTTTAACGATTTGAAAGCATATTATATGTTGGACACCTAATCCTCTATGGGTAGGTGTGGAAGGTGAATGGACAAAAGGAGTCCAAGTGACCTTGGAATGTGGAATCCAAGAGTCACACCAATGTAATATAAATGTACATCTTTGGTGAATAATAAATAACTCACGCCTATTTTCCTACTTGTTTGTGTGTTTACAATGCGTGTGTTTAACATGGTATCAGAGCGCAGGCCAGGCCCTAACATTTTTTTATTCTGTCAGCTCCAGTTTTAGCCATTCTTCTTATTTATTTGTTGTGACTCTGTGTCTACCTAGTCTATTTTCTGTGTGTTTTCTAGGCCTGTCGATAACGTCCACTCATTAATGTATGCTCGCCTGGTAGACTGTTTTGCTGCTCTGTCATGCTGCTCCTATGTGATGCTCATTAACATAGTCTACTCTCAATTTAAGACTCGTCCCTTCTGCTCTCCTCTGACGAATTGACCTCCTCTGCTTTTCCTTTCTCTGTGACAACACCCACTCTGCTTCCTCCGCTCGCCCCTCACTGCTTGACCTCCCTCCTGGGCCCTCAGCCTGTGTGCCGACATTGCTTCGGCCACATTACACATAGAAATTTGTGGTGTTTAACCTTCAATTCCATGAATTTTTATCGATTGCACTAGAATTCAAACCTTCTAGTTTACAAATTTCTCATTCACGAGCTGGAGATTAAACTTCCTCAGATATTTTGGGTTTGATTTGGCTCATTTCAAAGACCATGATAATTAGGGGTTTGGCCAGCAGTTTGGAGGGTTTTTTAGCCTAGAATATGAAGGATGACGTCGACGTAAGCATAATGCCAAAATGAAAAGCACAATACAGGTCCACATAATCATGGTAGGTTTCAAATGACATGACAAGGGATGGTTTCCCAAACCCAGCTATCTGAATCAGCAGGTTGTTTAAAAAATCTCCAAAGAATCGAGTTTGTTGGCATCCATATTGTCTTGTTTGATTCATATTTTAGACGTGAAAATATGAGAGGAGGTATCATAATGAAACACTTAATTACCTAATGATTCAATAGATGCAATCTGTGCCCTCTGCAAGCCTTGTGATCAAGTAAAGGGAATCTAACTTAACAGGAGAGAAGTTATGAACATGTCAGCCTACGTCCAAACACGGAATCAAGTGTTAAAAGTAGAAGAATATTCTTGTTTTATAAGTATTAGAAATGTGTGTTCAGTAATATAAGAGAGCGGGCAAGTGCATAGATAGAAAAAAAATTGAATTCTCTAAAACACGACAAACCAGAGGAGAGATCTTACCCCACAAGGTAGATCTGTAGGTAAACAAAAGAATCAAGACCTACATGATTAATGAGCTCCGATTCTGGCATTTTGAGGGCCTCTGGAATCCAACTCAGCAATTGCGAGTCGTGAATCTTATCTAGCTGTATGAGGTAGTTGTCTTGGTATTTCATGTGTGTGTAGAGCCCAAAGATACTAGCTTCATTAAAGTAAGTGTCGGGTCCAATTTGGGCAAATAAAATATACAAGGACTAAATAAAATAACATAAGATTTCATTTTATGCAGTAGAGTGAAGTTGTCTTATGTGACATCACCAGTCATTTGTTTTATATCTTAAAGTCTCTTATGCAAATAAATTCACCATCAAATTCTTACTCATGTGCTGGGCACATACACGTTGTTGGTGAGCATTGAATTATAGTTTTATAGAAGGCAGGGATTTCTTTGGAAATTAAAGTAGCCTTTTGTGGAGGAGAGTTTAGTCATGAAATACTCATTATTGATTGTAATATTTGTGCACTTATTATGGCTCTAATTTGTGAAGCATTAGAGTTCCTCAATACTTTTATACACTCTGTTGTTGACAACATAATCCAAATAAAAAAAGACTTTCTTCTCTACCTTCAAACTTGCTTGCAAAATACACATGAGAAGATTGAATTTTTACAGTTGGAATCTCAGCTTCAACAAGAAGAATTACAGCAGTGGATTCATCATTCTGAACCTATTTATGTTTAGAAATTTGAAAGAGACTCACATAAGCAGAAAGTCAATGGTGTTGTGATTGATTCACATTCGGTGCCCAATAAAGTAGCAGATTTGCATGCAGAAGCAGAAATTTATCCTACACTTCCCAAGCCCATCATCAGAACTAGGGGAGAGCTTTTCCATAACAAGCACATAAAAGTTCTTAGATATGATAAGGAGTTTTCCTTTCATAATATAGACTACTCCAAGCCCATCAAATTTTAGAGTGTCGAATTTGTTAATGATAGCGCACCTTCAGTTGTTCCAAATCTTGCAAGCACTGTGGTTGGCACACCCATTATTCAGAAACAAGCCTCCTGCAAGAACAAAGATTCATCTTGGATGGATCGCTTCTTGGAAATGGGCATCAATGACCAATAATATTTTTAAGTCATATGTTAGAACTTGTTCTAGAAAATTGAACAATCTTGCAGTTGAGTTTTCAACATCATCTCACCTTGTACCTGCCAGGGGGGGAAATGGTGGTCATCTACAAGCTTCGAAGCCACATCAATGCCTGAGCCACAATATCTCATTCCAGATTCAGAGTTGTTACTAGAGACATAGTAGTTCAAGCGAGCCTGAGCCACAATTTTTCATTCCAGATTCAGAATTGTAGCGAGAGACACGGATGCCCATTAGCATTCCTTTGGTTAGTGGAAAACCTTAAACCATCTATGCGAGGTTGATATTCTTCATCTTCAAAGAATTCATAGGAATTCCTCTAGCAGAAAACTTCAGCTTCTTGCCATCTTTGGTAGAGTTCCGGGAAATGAATTAAGCATTCTAGTGTTGTTGGTCATCCTTAAACCATTACAGGTTGTAGACCTCCCTTCTTCTAGGTTGAAGGTATCCCTCTTCTAATATGAGGGATACTTCCTCTAGCAAAAGCCCTCAGATTTTTGCCAAATTTGGAAGAGTTCCGGGAACTGCACTAAGCATTCCAGTGTTGGTGGTCTTCCTTAAACCACCTCTTTATGCCAACATTTCAGAGAGCTGATTTAGCCTAAGTGTTTCCATGCATACTTTGCAGATTTGTATTACAACTCTCTTCTTGGACTCACACATACCCCTTCGGATTAAGGAGGGGAATGTTGGACACCTAATCCTCTATGGATAGGTGTGGAAGGCGAATGGACAAAAGGAGTCCAAGTGACCTTGGAATGTGGAATCCAAGAGTCACACCAATGTAATATAAATGTACATCTATGGTGAATAATAAAATAACTCACGCCTATTTTTCTACTTGTGTGTGTGTGTTTACCATGCGTGTGTTTAACATTATCTAATATAATAGAGCATACAATTATGATAAGAATCCATTCAGGAAATGACAACATCATATGAACCCCAAGATAATTTCAATGATACATAAAGAGTTGTAAAAGTTTCTTCAACCTATGTTATTATGTGAATTATATAGTCAAATCAAGTGGTAGGCGTAGTCCTACTGAAGAAAAATAAAGGCGAAACTAATATTTTCATTAATATTAGAAACATTAATCAAACTTCACTTAAAGACAATTATCCTCTTCCAAATATGGAACACATACTAGAATTGGTGACTAGATTATGAAGGTTTTCTATGTTAGATGGATTCTCAAGGTATAACTAGGTATCAATATTTGAAGATGATAGATATAAGATTTCCTTTAATACCCCTTTGGGGACCAAGGCATATGTTAGGATGCCTTTTGATTTAATGAATGTTGGAGTGACTTTGATATGGAAATCTATTTTTCGAATTATTTATATAAGTTCGTAGTAGTATATTGTGACATTGTTGTATTATCAAAGGATATGGACAACCATGCCATACACTTATGCACAATCTTTGACAAGTGTAAGTCCTTCGGTGTATACACACACACACACACACACACACACACACATATATGAAGAAGTCTATGTTTAGGGTTTTTGAAGGGAAGAATTTGGGGCATATTGTCTCAAAAGATAGTGTGTGAATTGACCCTCAGAGGGTGAAGGGAATTCAAGAAATCTCTTTGCCTAAAAATAAAAAATCCATCCAAATTTTATTTTAGCATATTAACTTTGTTAGGAATTTCATCCCTAATTTTGTAGAGATTGTAAAGACTATATTTGACATGTTGATGAAATGTCATGACTTAAAGTGAAGCGATGAAGAAAAATGAAGATTGACGAAAATTAAGGAAGCATTTTCTGAGAATAAATTTCTAATCAACCCAAATTATGGTAAAATAGTTCAAATTTTTTATATTATTTTGATTTTACCATGGTAATGGTGTTCTTACCAAATAAACGATAGAGACAAGAGTAGAAAATCAGTTTATGAGTAAAACATTTCATGGTTTAGAGTTGGAATATGTGTTATGGAGAAGAAATTGTATGCATTGGTCAAGCCTCTAAATGATTTCCATGATTATTTTGGAATGCTAAGGTGGTAGCTTATGTTCCTCTCCCCGTGGTGAAACACATACTACTGTAGGAGTGTAATGGGACCTAAGGGAGGTAGACCACCAAGATCTAGGAATATGATATGGACATTAAGCTAAATAAGTTAACCCATGGTTATGGGTTGGAAAAGTTGATGGTTGAGAGAAATTTGAATATAGTGAAGAATCCTAATGTAATGGTCAAGTAAGTGCTTTATTATCTATTTATAAAAACATTATTAGTATTTTGATATTATTTACTCTTTGAAGAATTATCATGTATTGCTAAATTTAATAAGATGCAGAGGTGATATTTATAGTTAAGAATAGCCAAGTGTTGTTTGATGTAGGGAGGAATCTAATAAAAGAAATGAAATGGGATTATCCTATGATGTGTTGATTCGATTGAGTCTAATGATCCTTTGCAATAATTGCATGCAAGTATTTGTGGTGGATATTTTTCAGCAAGAGCCACGACACTTAAGATCATGTGAGCTAGTTATTACTGGATCACATTATTTTCCAATATGCATGCTTTTCTGTGGACTGTGATTCTTGCTAGTGATTCAAAAAAAAGTATGGGTTTTCCATCCTTACCTCTTGATCTATTCATAGTGCAAGCCCATTTTAAGAAGTGGGAGCTTGAATTCAATTAAGAATTCCATCAAAACTCAAGTAATGATTTCGGCTGGATTCTCAAATTTACTATATGGGTGTAGGTTGTAAAATTTAAGACTTCTTCCAATGCTAGTATTATCAAGTTATTTGGAAATAACATTGTCACATAATTTTGAGTGCTAAGAAATATTAGTACACGAAATGTGGGTGTTATTTGATCCAATGAGTTCATCATTTTTATTCCTAATACAACATGACATTGACCCATTTAGATAATTGTTATCCACAAAGGAATGAAATAGTAGGCCTAGAAATAATAACCTTATCCATATCTTTAATAATGTGGTAGAATAAAATAAAAGATCATGGGATGGTTGCCTCAATTTTTCATTATTGGAAAATCATATTATAGAAAAATGCACAAGTGGTAGAAGTCCATTCGAGCTAGTATATGGTTGGGGAAAGAAGGTTTCTAGTAGTAGTGGATTGACTTCATTCATCAATTCCATCAACACTCTTGAAACAATTTCAATTGGATTCTCATTGCTACAAATTATTTTTCTATATTGGTGGATTTTGTCCCATTAAGTACTTCCAATGCTAGTAGTATCAAGTTTTTGGAAAAAAATATTGTCACACTATTTGGAGTGCTAAGCGATATTAGTACAGTAAATGTAAGTGTCATTTGATCTGATAAGTTGATGATTTTTTGTTCCTAATACAACATTACAATGACCCATTCAACTAGTTATTATCCGCAAGGGAATGGATTAGTAGATTCTATCAATAAGAACCTTATCCATATCCTTAATAAATTGGTAGAGGAAAATAAAACTCATGGTATGGCTACCTCATATTTGCATTATTGGAAAATCATACTACAAATAAACATGTGATTGGTAAAAGTCCATTCCACATAGTCTATGGTTTGGTAAATCCCCTTTCTAGCAGTGGGTGTTTGAGCTCATTCTCCAATTCCATCAGAACTCTAGCAATGAGTCGAATTTGATTTTCACTGCTATAAATGATTTTACTAGATAGGTGGATATTGTACCATTGTATAGTTCTTCCAATGCTAGTATTATCAAGTTTTTGGAAAAGAACATTGTCAAAAAATTTGAAGTGTTGAGGAATGTTAGTATAGGGAATTTTAGTGTCATTTTCTCCCTTGTGTTGATGATTTTTATTCCTAATACAACATTATGCTGACCCATCCAACTAATTACTCTCCGTGGGGGAATGGATTAGTAGAGTTTAGAAATAAGAACCTTATACATATCCTTAATTAAGTGGTAGGGGAAAATAGAAGATCACGGGATGGTTTCCTCAAATTTGCATTATTGACAAATCATATTACAAAGAAACATGCAAGTGGTAAAATTCCATTTGTGCTCATCTATGGTTTGGGAAAACCACTTTCTAGTAGTGGAGGATTGAATTCATTCACTAATTCCATCAAAACTCTAGTAATGAGTTCAACTGGATTCTCGTTGCTACGAATGATTTTAGTAGATGGGTGGAGGTTGCACTATTGAAGACTTCTTACAATGTTAGTATTATTAAGTTTTTGGAAAAGAACAATGTCACACGATTTGGAGTGTTAAGCATTATTACTATAGGAAATTCTAGTGTCATTTGATCCTCTGAGTTGATGACTTTTTGTTCTTGATACAACATATATTAACCCATTCAACTAATTATTATCCACAAGGGAATGGATTCGTAGAGTTTAGCAATGTGAACCTTTTCCATATCATTAATAAATTAGTAATGGAAAATATAACATCATGAGATGGTTACCTCAAATTTTCATTATTGGATAATCATACTACAAAGAAATGTACAAGTGGTAAAATTCCATTTGAACTACTTTATGGTTTGGATGTAGTGGTGCTAGTAAATTTGTTGTTACCAATATATAAAATATTGGGGGAGTTCAATACCAATTAGGATGAATTACAAGCTCATATTCATTAGTTGGTACAACTTGATGAGGATTGATGCATGGATTAAACACACTTCATTGATTATCATGGTTAACTGAAGGTGTTTGAATGACAAGGCAAGGGTAAGACCTTGCAAGTAGAAAGATTTAGTTTTTTTTATGGCACAAACAAAATGAGATATTTATTGACCATGGAAAATTTAGTAATATTTGGTTTGGACCATATATTATTGACACAATTTTTAATCCCAACACATTTTACCTTATGAACCGAGCTAGAGAAAGAGAGTCACTGCTAGTCAATGGGAAATACTGGAAGTTTTACTTTACATAAAGAGTTTAAAAAAAATAAAAAATAAACAAAAAAGAAGAGAACAATTTGGGTTTTTGCAGATAGATGTCCTACTTCAAATCTATTATTATGTGGCATGTTTTCCTTTATTTCGAAGTGTTATTTTAAAATTCCATTGTTGTTGTTTTTTATTTCTTAGATTGGTAGGTAGGATTCTTAATTTGTAGGTTTCCCTTCTTTTTTAGCCACTATCATGTCCTAGTTTGCAACATTAGTCTTTTTCTTTACTTTATATCAACATATAGTATAGTTTCCTTGCATAAAAAATGCCTTGCAGGGACAGGTCTATTATTTTATTGTTTGCATTCAATGGCAGTTTTCATTTTGTTATATATTCAATTCAAACTATTGATTATCAAGTCATTAGTATACTCAACATTACCTTGTGCGCGTGTGTAAGTTAAGCTTGGATGAGGGAGCCATTATTTCCACTCATATGAGTACTAAGCTTGTTAGGTGAGAAAATTTAGAGAGGCTATTGAAATCAATAAACACCCTAAAAACCTCAATAGAGAGGAAGGTTGGGCCATAAACAAAAACTGGATTCCCAAATTATCCTCAAATCCCTTAAATTAAAACCCTTTATCTTTCACTCATCCCTCTATAATTAATTTCCCCAAAAAAAAGCACTATAATTAATCGTTATATAGTTATCAATTTCTTTAAAAATAAATAAATATATTATGACAATACAACTTCAAACAAATTATTAGTGAATTAATATATAGAAAATACAGAGAAGAATATCTGATAATTATAACTTAAATTAAAAATTAATTATTATTTTGTAATTCAAAAAAAAAACATATAACAAATTTTACTATATTATAATTATAACCTAATAAAAAAACTTATTAATGGGTTAATTTTTAAAAATACTACATGAATTTATTATAGTGTAATTATAAGAAAATTAAAATTTAATTATAACTAATTAAATAAATATGTAAAATAAAAATGATTTAAAATAACTATTAATTATTTTATAGAACATAATTTATTTCTTAAATAAAATTGAAAATGTTTATATTTATAAAATTCAAAATAACTTCGACCATTTCCAAAACCCTAAAATACTTTTACATATTTATTTACCTTGGTATTTTCATTTTTATTTGAATACATTATTTATCATGATGATAAACCTTAGTTGAAGGTTCGAAATGTTGATTCAAATCAACACTAAGGAGTTGGACTTGGAAAACCAACTCAAACAATTTAACAATCACAAAAGCATCAAATCTCAAAATAAGTGGATAGTATTGAAGAGGCAATATGAGGATTCTTGATTCATAACTTTTCCTTGTCTTTTTAGCTTTGCATTGATTAATTTTCTTGAGTCAATCAACTCCTCATCAAACCTTAGGGAGATGGTGCAATATTTTTCACTTCATGGTTTCCATCTTGTGTTGAGGGAAAGGATATCATCATTTCTCTACACCCAATAGATCATCCCCCAATCAACTCCATCACATTATCTAAAGGGTGATTAAAAAATTAGAGCATGTTGATGGTTGTTAGCATAATTGGAAGTTGTCTCACATTCTTCAAGATTGATGATCATTAGATCTTGACTCGATGTGTTTAGTTAGTGTTCAACTTCATATCATCATTCACATCAATATGTGATGCGTGTACCTTAGGGCCCACTCACCTTATTAGTGGGTTCCTTCATACTTGGATTTCTCCCATTTGTCAACTTCATATCATTTTCCATTAGGAGGAGAATACCTCATAGGTGGGTTGTAGGTAACAGTTGCAAATAGGAACATATGGGTAAGTCCTCTTTTTAGTCGAGAAAACAAGGAACCATACAATTGACTCTATTTCTTGACACAATGTTCTACAAGTTAAAATTCACTTAGATCATTCATTTGCATGTAAAAACTCAAGAGATTTGAATATTATAGACATTTCATAGGAGAATCTTGTCCCTTTGAGTCAACATTATTAATCCCCAAATTTACCTATATAATTAGAGGATTGTCATCCAAGTAACTTTCATAATGCCATTGACCAAATATAAGTTTTCCAAGATCAAAGTCCATTTTAAAGATAAAATTATCATCTAACTAACTTTGATGAAGTCATTAATCAAATATAAATTTTTCCAAAATAAAAGTTTATTTTAGAAATAAAAACAAATTTTCTTAGAATAAAAAATACACATTTATTAGTTTAAAAGAAAATCTTTCAAGTTTTTATTTAACTTCACATGAAAAAAAAAAATATAATACATAATAATAATCTTTATATTTTCCAATTGTTATTATTTATAAATAATAGTACGTTAAATTAATTATTTTATTTTATTTTCCATCGGAGGCATTAGAAACTAAGACATTAGAAGCATTTCTTTCTCATCCAATTCCACAATAAGAATGGTAAAAATGGAGCGATGACATAGCTAAACCTTTTTGAAAACCTAATAAAATGATAATTTTTTAAAAAGTATTTCTCTTTGTTTATGGTGTTAAAAGGTAAGTGAATCAAATAACGTGGTGGAAATTTTCCATAACTATAATGACATTTTAATAAGATCAAATTGTATAAACTTAATATCTTAAAACTTTTCTATGAAATTTGAAAAAAAAAACTATTAAACTATTAAACCATGGCTATGCCCTCTATTATTTCACATTCAACGTGTGGTTTTAATAATGAATAATAATGCAACGTGACATGGCTTTTTGATATATTATTGAGCTATATATTATTGTATCGTATATAATACGTTTCTGGCAGCCTTTCACCATATTTTAATGCCATGTTCAACTTTTAGGATTACTACTAGCATAAAACATGTTCTTGAGTGCGAGGGTTCACCTTTTAGTATTGCTTCTAACATGAAATATTCCTTCCAGCGACGCACCAAACGTTTTAGGATTTAGTTATTTAAATTTTAGTTGTTCCCTTTTAGAGTTAGTCCATGGATGGCCTTCTTACCCAATGTGGAAAAAAGTATGTCCATGTTTAATGGATTAAAAAAAGTAATGAATTTTTTATATAATACATTTATCAATGTGTAGTCTTTTCTCTTTCTCTTTTATTACATATTTTATATGAGTTATAATGTTTTATATTTTACATGAGTTATATAAGTATATTATCAACTTCGTTAACATATTTGTCACAATTAAATTTGGGTGAGAAAGATTTCATAACTTTTTTCAATCGTTGGAGAAATTTAAATTCACAATATATAGTTTTTATTATTTATTTTTGATGAATAATTTTGTTTACATTAAAATTTAGTAAAGAATGTTGTAGCAACGACTTTATTATATTATTTATATAATTTTTGTATTCTTATTTATGCACTTAAAACACATGGTAAAGAATCAATAAATTTAATAAATATATGTTCATCTTAATTTAACTTTCGTATATATTGAATAATGTTTTTGTTTTAAAAAAAGGAATGATACTTTATTTTCTAATCATTTAATTTAAAATCAAATACGTTCAAATTTTACATCTGGATTAAAGTTGTGTTACCAAATTTTAATGGGAAAACCCAAACATAAAAAATACATTAAAAAATAAAAACTACTAAATTGAATTGAATCTTATAAATGAAAGAAAAATTAATTTAATTGTTTTTTTTTCCTTTTAATTTGATAAATATAATTTGAATATTTAAGAATGTTAAATATTACTGTTTTGAAAAAAAAATAAAAAAAAAATAAATAATGTTTAATTCAAAATCAATTTAATTGAAAGTTAAAAATTCCATTAATAGAAATTTGGTTTTTCTAATATTTAATTATATTATAATGAAAGATATATATTATAAACTAAAATAACTCTTATTAATTTTACGTCACGGTGTATCTTCTATATAAGGAAATGATTTCGGATCTTCTGTATAAGGAAATGATTTCGGAGCGTGAGAGCTCAATGATGACATTTTTGGGGTAATTTTTTTTATAAATATAGGGAAGGACCATAATGATCTTTTTATCTTTTTAATAATAACGATTAAGGATTTTTTAATAATAATGATTTTGAATTTCTTATATGCAAATTTTTATGAGTAATATTTATGAGGGTGATTGATTTTATAATTAAGATGATGGTGATGGTGATTTTGATGAGGATAAATTATTATGATAATAATGTTAGTATGCTGATGGTAATGATTAGGAGCACATTGATAATGATTATGATGATGAATTTTATTATAATGATGATATTTTATATTGTAGATAAATTAGTTGTTTGAAATTTTTCTATCAAATTTAGTAGTTAGTCTTTTATGTTGTTTATCTTTTTATTGTATATTAAGTAGCTAGTCATAGCCATGCTTTTAGTGGGAAAAATAATCACTTGAATGGAAAGAATGAAATTTGGTGTATTGCATTTAATTTTAAGATTATAAGTTATAAACCTCTTTCAATTTGCTCTATATTTCTCTCCAAACATTATAACTATATAAAATAACAAGTGTGACAAGAGTTTCAAAAAATAATTTCTTCTTATCTCATAATTAAGGCCCCATTAACTTACCACTATTTTCAAATCATTATTTAACTTTCCATCCCTCATTTATATCTTTCTCAATGTTATAACTCTACTTAAGCTTATGATAAAAATAGATTCCAAAATATTTTAAATCCATTCCAAAATATTTATATAGTATCACTTCTTCTACAATATTGTTGTCATTCACAAAATTAAGATAAATAATTTTATTTTATATTTAATTATCATAATCTTCCCCTATTAATATTAACAATCATACCAATACTACAAATTTTTTAAATATTTTTAATAGTATAGGGAGCTCATGAAAACTCCTTACATTAAAAATAAAGCTAACATAAAGAAAAATGATCAATTTTAAGATGTAATTCATCTATGATGAATATTTTTTTATTACTATATTAAAATTAATGTAATTATAATAACTATTTTATAAAATAATTATAAAAAATAATTTTATTTTTCATAAATATTGAAAATTTTTCAAATACACAATAAACAAATTTAATTAAATATATAAAAATGATTATGAAATTGATTTACTGTCCAACTACCATATAAATGTTACAATTTTATATTACCGAGTAATTTAAAATATTCCCCCCTCCACTAACACATTCAAGTATCATTTTTTCTAGTCGTGTAATTTCATTGTTTCGTTCCTTTTGACAATGTTTTTCTATTTTACTAGACATCTTTTCATGCACTAAATATAGAGAGAACCACAAAGAGAATCATTAATGAATTCCAGCTCATAAAGTGTAATTTCAATGTTTCTTCATTTTGACAATGCTTTTCTATTTTACTAGAAGTATTTTCCTACATTATATATTGAGAACTACAAAGAGAATCATTAATGCATTTTTCATCCTTAGCATAGGTTTAGTTTTAAGTTTAAAGTGAGAGAACTTTTTCTAAAACCAAGATAAAATAAAACCATCCAAGTGGACTCTTAGGTCTATTTAATACCAATTAATTTGAACATTGTTGATGGTTAATATCATATTATTAAATGATATTTTAAGTTAAAAGGACATTTTTTTTTAAAAGGAGAAATCGATTTTAACTAAATATGATATGTATAAAGTAGGGTGGTACATGGAGAGCTTATTTATATTTTTAAGGGATACAAATGTTTATTTGCATTTAAAGGCTAGGAATAATGATTGATAACGTGGTATAAACATACAATTTGTTGCAAGGTCTTAAATTTATTAAGGATATCAAAGCTTTAAATTTAATAGTGATTGTGCACTTAGCATTAATAATTATATTTTTGTTTTTTAATTTTGTATTATATGGTTAATTGGAAGTTAGATAGGTCAACAAATCTTCTAAAAAAATGATATGGGTTGAATCATTATATTGTTTTCTATTTATATCAATGTTTTTAGAGTGTAAAAAATGGAGGAATCAACTCATGAGGCCATTTTTACTAACTAGAATTAGTTTTGCAGATTAGGATCTAAAACCATATAGGAGCCTTTTGAGGCATCAAACAACATTTTGGAGCGGCTTGGTGGGTGGATGGGTGGGAGTAAAAAGTTTATGCTTTAGTGCATAATCTTTTCTTCCTATTTTATACACATGGACCTTTCCAATGGCACAAGCATTGCCTCAACCAGATTTTGTGGGAAAGATAATGCCACTCAGAAGTTGACATTCATGTTTTAACCACCATAATACTAGAGGATTTTGTGCCATCCTAAATTGCTCGTGGAAAAGAGGCTACCCACATGATAATGATGAAGAAGGCTCTAGAAGAGTCAATATTTGTCTCAATTTAAGAGTTGAAGCAGTCGAACCTAACCACTAGTGGGCTATCAAGTTTTTCCTATAACTTAGCCACTAGGAGGAAAAGGGGTTCCATTATTTTTTAGTGCATTTTGTTCCATGGATGAGCAAAGTGCCCGAGAGGGATAGAGAGAGAGCACATAGAGATGATTTGTGCATCGTATTATCTCATGGGCCGCAAGCCTTACTTCTTTGAACTTGCAACCATTTTCTATTTAGAGAAAGAGAGCATAGATACCTCATCTTCTAACTGGGTTTTCTCCTAAAATGATTTCCTAGGGTATATATTGTGTTAATTTTGGTTTGTGGGTTTTTATTTCATTGTTATCTATTTTCTACATAATTAGAAATTGCGTGCATATGCAATAAACAATAATTTATAGATCCAAAAATCTAAGGAGAAATAAACCCATATAATGTAGATTTTGAATTTTTAAGTATAATTTATTAAATATGTTGTGACAAACTATCCAATGGAATATCCACGATGGTTTATGGATCAAAAAATAAAAATGGAGGACATTCTAATTAACTCCAAGGAATGTGTGCAACACGTACCATAAGCCCCCCTCATTTTTAACGTATTGCATCAACAAAAATCACATCATGGTTTAATGCATGGATAATTATAATGCTCTAGGTGGGAGACAACAAATAACACCCTCCCATCACCTTCACATGCCCTCCATAATTGCCACTATATATTTATCATCAACTTATAATATTTGAGTGGGGTAAATTTGGGATTTATCCCATGGTGGATAGATTTGGTCGATGTTACACTCATTCCCTTGGTTTGGAAGCACACTTATTTGGCTTTGGTGCTCTCTAGCTTTGGGATGCTTTGTTTGGTCCTCCTTCTTTCAAGGGTCCCAATATATTCATGATTGTAAGCTTGTAGTCTCTTTGCTTTGAGTGAGGCTTTTTTGGCCGCCCACGATAACTCATTCACCTCATTTCAAATCATATTTCCTTTTTTGCAACATATTGAACCCCATTTTAATTTAATTGTATATTCGATATGGGCATGTTGGGATTGTTCATTTGTTCTTGATTTCAATATCTTTTGTGTATTGGAGTCCCACTGAAAGTCAATTTTCAGAGTCGTAGGATTTGCAAGGGAGAATAATTTCAACAAGGGACCAAGAAATCCACGAGATCTCAGGCAACACAATGCTAAATTTACTTTAAACACTCTTATTTGTGGCAAATTTGAGAATCCCACACAAAATCAAGCTTTAGAAACTAGACAAAAAATGCATTTTTTCTCCACCACCTTTGAATGGATTTCATTAAGATTTATCAGAAATAAACACTCTAAAATTCGAAAGGATCATATCATAAGCTGAGAAATCAAAATATAGTGCTTTACCACTAAATTTGAGGGAAAGGATAATAATTTAATTCTCAACAATAAAAACTCAGGACAAATGAAGTTGTCATAAGCTCCTTGGTTAAATGAACTCGTCACATTTCAATTATGGAGAAATAAATCCATGAAATTAATTTGCATCTATCTCAGAATCCAATTCAACCTTGAGTTTCTTATACATCAAGGATGCACTCTCTCATCCTTATCAATGCATAGTTGGCAAAATCGCTCAAGGAAGTAGATGATTAAAAATCATGACAACAAACACCAATTCAACATCGCCATCTGTGTTACCCAACTGCTAACTTACAATAGAACAAGGCTCCTAATGAATTATCTTTTCTCCCTTTCATTTACTTTTGGATGACAATATTATAAAGTATCCCCCCTTCTAGGAATATTCTACTAAATCTATGCTTCTACACATATTAAATTTTTTATGTATTGGAAGCTTCTTTTCTCAACAGCAGTAGCTAATTTCCTTGAAATGGTCAATAAGTTTCCATCAAAGTGGGAATCCCCTTTTGATGTACTTTATAGCAACCTCATACTACTTTTATATTAACATATATTTCCCTAGTTTCGGAGAAAAAAATTAATATAGAATGATAATATTGTATGTGTTAGTATGAATTCTTCGTCGAAGTGTACGAAAAAGAACCACTTTAGCTACGCATAACTAATATCCCTAACAACAATAGAGGCTGCCAAACATCTTCAGATCTGCGATTAGTAGTTAGAATGCTGCAACAAACAGATCTATAAATGGAAAGACATTAAGCAGAAAAGTAAAGAGTTTGCTCCATGCATCCAACAGACAAGACAAGAACGCGATTTTTAAATGAATTTTTATATTACAGGGCATCTGGGAGGAAACAAGAAGGTGTATCCAGATCTCCTCAATGGGATGGGTTCTTTGTAGTCCTCAGCACTTCAGATCTAAGCTTTCTCTCTCTTGTAGATGTAGAAAACCCAATGGAGAAGGTAGAGCTCAATGGGAGCAACAATGGCAGAAAATGAGACCGAGTGTATAGATCCAGAGTGATCTAGTATGCAACAAAAGGTGAAGAATGAAGGGGAAAACCTTCCTATTTATAACAAAATATTGGGTCATTCTAGATCTTGGTGCATGATTAAAATAATGTTAACCAAATCTAGATCCACCTCTATGGAATATTTTATTATTATTTGTTGGAGGAAAAGGGTGTTTGACTTGGGTCAAATCCCTTGATTAGTGAAAAATAAATAAATAAATGATTTATTTATCTTTTTAAGGAAGTGGTTGGGATATAATCAAATAAATAATGATTTATTTGATTAATGGTGGTTGATTTGGTCATATTTAACAAGGAATATTATCTAAATAATATTTAAATAATTATTCCTAGAAAATAATAAGATAACTATGGGTTTATCTCATTAATTTCTTTGTGTTTGGGTTAAACATGACTGGGAATAATAATTAAATTATGGTTTAATTAATTATTCCTTGAGGAAAATCAAACAAATATAGGTCTGTTTAATATTTCCTTTTGGGGTTTCCTAATTAACATAGTGAAAGCAGTTTTACTTGGGGTAAAACTGGTCTTACATGGTGTACATGGGTCCATCTAATGATGAAAGGTTAGATGACCAAAAAATGGTGTAACAGTATGATTTTGAGAAATATTTGTACATTATTATGTAAAAATTAATTTAATAAAATTAAGGAATTTCCAATGTTTATATCCTCAAGAATTTGATGAACAATGTCCTCTTCCTTAAGCTCTAGTTGAACAAGAGTTGTGAACATCTTACAGTTTGGAGTTGTTGATTGAGATCCCCTACTTAGGTTGTGAGCATAATTTCTTATTTTTTGTTTCTACTGCACTAATGTGCACGATTATGGAAATATAAGAAGTATAATAATGCCCATTCTCAAGAAAATTGGATGTCATAGAGAAGATTAAAGTTTAAATACATTGGATAGACTCCTCATGCCTACAAAGAATCCTTAGAATCTCTTGATTTTCTCTATAATCAATGGGTTAAAAGTGCTGAGAAGAGTAGAGCTACCTAATTTTGAAATCCCCCAAATTTGAAACCTAAAATTGAAGAACTTGAAAAATTGCACTCGATGACCAAATTTATATTGAAAAAATAGTCCAAATACCTAAATGTTGATGCCAAAATACCAATTGACAATAACCCCTTTTATCTAACCCCCAAACCAAATAAATGAAAGCGAAAGGCATCCAAATCAAGAGTGGAAAGCACCATAACCAACCAAATAGACCCAACAGACCAATGATATACTAAAATCATAAAATCATAAATGCAAGCAACTTTCAAAAGCCAATGAAATCAAGATGCCACCCATAAAGCATAATTTGAACCAAGAAAAAGTTCCACATAGCCAACCAAGTACTAAGAGAGATTGTTACCAGTCAGGTTTCTAATTGGACAACCTTGCTCTAGATGACATTGTAATCTCCCAAGTCAAAATCTATTATTCCACAACATCACTGATTAAGCTTGTTATGGAGTTCAAAGGGAAATCCAAAATTAAGCTCAAGCACGTGATGAAGGGATACACACGTCCTTAGGAATCCGCACAACTCATATTTAATTTGATCCATTTTTTTGTGACATATGTTGCATCAATGAGATGTTGTGTACCTTCATTTGGAATATGATGGGTTAAGGAACAAATTGGTAGGATAGACCCTATTTTTTCCTAAGCACTCTAATTTTTAATAAAGTAATTTCATTTTCTAGTTTGCTTGGTGCTTATGTTTTCCAAAGACTTGATAGAATGATATTTTTTTGGATACCATGGACTTCTTTTTGTGAGTGAGCTTTAATGGAAGTTATCTTATTAATATAGGAGGACTATTTTGAGAGAATCAATTTGATATTTACACTTCGTCCACCTATGACTATAAGGCTTTTCATTTTCTAACTAGAGAGCCTATATAGGTGCATAAGCTTCGACTTGATTATTCATAGATTTTTTTAAGGATCCCCACCCTCACCCCGATGACACCTTCCACCCTTATAACCATCGGATTACATAATTACAACACATACTAAATAAACTCACTTTATGAAAAACGATATCAAACTAAATTGATTTTGAGAGAATCAATTTGATATTTACACTTGATTCACCTATAACTATAAAGCTTTTCATTTTCTAATTAGAAAGCCTATATAAGTGCATAAGATTCGACTTAATTATTCATAGATTTTTCTAAGGATCCCTACCCTCACCCCGATGACACCTTCCACCCTTATAACCATCAAATTACATAATTACAACACATACTAAATAAACACAAACTAAATTGATTTTAAATTAACTCCTAAATGTATAATTATTTTAACAATTTGATTTTTTCAATTTACCAAAAGTCAAGATTCATTAAAAGCAATTCTTCCACTAGCACTTTGGTTGCAATAATTGTAAGGATTAACGTGACACTAGGTGAATCAAACAATAAAAGAAAATGGAGTGATTGATACTTGTTATTTTTGGTAGGATACAAGTTTTTAATTATATATATATATGCTTTTAAGAAAAATACGTTAATAATTTAGAGATATGTGATAATATATTAAATTTTAAATAATAATAATTAGTATAATTATATATTTTTTTTAATTTACACATTTAAATAAACTTTCAGTGATGCAAATTTAAAAACATCACCGATAAAAAAATAACGAGTCATAGCCGTATCAAATTTTGAATTAAAAATTAATAGCAAATTATATTATTATTTTATTGATATAGACGTTTGAAATAATAAAGTAAATGAGGCTTATTATTTTATGTGCCGACATGCTTAAACGTGAAGCCCTATTTATTGAATAATGGCTATGCTCTCTCTCATTTCATATTCAATATTAATGAAGGTTTGACATTACTCGTTGTCGTGGTGCGAGTAGTTATGTAGAAAATGACAAACCACCGAAGAATAATGCATCGTGACATCAGTTTTTACGTATAGTATCTGATTACAAGGTTAGACTGATCCTATGATGCACATCTTTGATGGGGTAGAGGATATTCATTATGAAAACTTTCTTAGTTATTAAAAATGATTAATTTACTCATAATTATACACTCATTTAACATCATTTAACATATTTAAATATTAAATATTAAAAATTATATATATATATATATATATGAAAAAGAAGATGAGGTTGGTTGTTTGGAATTTTTCATTTAAATTTAACGAGTACTTAATTTGGTTTTTTTTTTTTAATTTTAAATAAAAATTAATTTTTAAAATTATAGTATAATTGGATACTAAGTTGATGTATAAAATATTTGTATTCATAAGTTTTAGAATATTTTTAAATAAAGTTTTGAATTATATTATTTCACAAAATCAATACATCATTCATTCCTGCATTGACATCTTATTTTATGGTTTTGACTATTTAAGTTTATAAAAGTGTTAAGATTTTGAGAGTTATTTTTATAATTTTTGTTATATTTATGGCATTTTTTAATACAAGGTTTATATTTGAGAGCTTAAGTCTTTCACACTTTATATTTGGTAGTCATGATTTTAGGTGGTTATCTATTTCAAGATTTTTCTAGCTCAAATACATTTAATTATGGAGTTTTTCCTACAAGTAAGCCTACTTAGTTTGTGATTCTAATTGCAAAACGTTAACAAGTATTGTGTCATATAACTATTCAAATAGAGTTCCCTTCACTCTTTTATTTAACCAGTAAGGAGCTTCCATAATGTAACATATGAGATATTATATTTTGGAATTAAATTGTGTAGAGTAAGTATAGGAACCAACATGAAGAAAATCTAGTGCAAAAACACAAATACACAAACACTGCAATTACACTCAACCACCAAATTACCTCACATTTCCTTTTAGCCCATTGGATGAGGAGCTCCCTTGAATACCAAGTAATCACAAAAAAATTGTGATAAAATAAAAATGAAGCCTAGCCCACAAACCAATACAAGAGGAAGAAACTAGAACTAGTGCTAAGTTTTTTAACCCACCAAGCCTCCTTCACCACTGAGGCCCCAAATGACCACCTTTCCAATTGAGAAATTGCTTAGGAGCCAAGAAA
This sequence comes from Pinus albicaulis, assembly GCA_034641835.2. Lineage (NCBI taxonomy): Eukaryota > Viridiplantae > Streptophyta > Pinopsida > Pinales > Pinaceae > Pinus > Pinus albicaulis. The sequence continues at coordinate 938,509,041 of CM076581.1, read as the reverse complement.
TCAACGTTGAACAACATAGCACGGGAATCTACCTCACACCCCCACTAAGCCTGCAAATGAGGAAGTCCCCATGCACCCAACTAAATCATGCATGCACCACAATAAGAGCAATATAATGCCACCCACCTTCGAGGTCCCAAAATACCACCTTCCAAATAGAAAAGCCGCTCAAGCACCACAAAAGGTATCCCAAACAAAGGGGAGCCTAGAATTGTAGTTTGAAGGCATTGCACCTAGAATGGAGGGGATCTAGAAGTCCCCACCTTTGTTGAGCCTCCTAAAGTCCAACCTCAGATTGAGAAATAACCCACCAAAGAGTCGATAAAAATGGAACAACACCTCTACTAATAGAATTCAAGACCCAAAATAAGAAAGAACAATAATCCAACAAAATTAAGGATAAATACTGCACCAAGGGTCGGGAATAAGTTAGAAACAATCACTATAAAAAAAGGGAACAACACCTCTACTAATAGAATTCAAGAATCAAAATAAGAAACAACAATACTCCAATAGAATTAAGGATAAATACCACACCAAGAGCCGACAATAAGATAGAAAAAACCACTACAACCGCCCAAGCATAGGTTCCTTACCGAGACTTGTGCATTTCAACTTGGTTAGACTGAGAATTTGGAAAATGTAGTGCTAAACATAGTTACCTCCATTCATCAAGATTTTCCCTGCCTAGAGACCTGTGTTTGCAACCTCCCCACCGAACCTCATGAAATTATGTTGAATTTCCCTTGGAATCACACACTTCAAATTTTCGAGTAGACTGCTTATCACTTTTCATTTCCGCTTCATCTAGAACCTGAAGAATTTCATAATGGCCACATAGGCTATCATTAACTCTTTTTGGGGGCATGCTTCCACTACTCCCGACGCAATATCTAGGCGGGGAAGTCGAAAGATGCCACCCATTTTTCTCACACATGTCACCCCATCCAGGGGATTTTTGTGTTAGAGAGAGAGAGAGAGAGAGAGAGAGAGAGAGAGGCTATTTTAAGTTTATTAAAACACAGTGCAATATTTTGTATGGATCTTAAGATTGATATTTAATTACAGAATGGCTATTCATATGCACTTATGCTTAGGTTGCATTATATAACTATGCTTTTCTATATTTGTTAGTCACTATGTGAATATATATTACCATGGTGTATTTTTTATTATCTTGATAAGTATGTAAGAGATGAAATATTATAATGAAAAACTATGAAATGAGTTGCAAAAGGGAAAATAAGGTACATGAGCTCATGAGATGGGTAGATTGTAACATCTCTAGTTTCAATCCTCATAATAAACTGGGATTTAGCTTATGACTATTCTTTGGAATGGATGTTTAATATCCATGATTTTATTTTATAAGACGAAGACAACATGCCATGGCAATGTAAATGTTTTAATTACTCACATTTATGAAACTAATAAAATATTAGGCTAATTTAGGAAGAAGCACGTAAAAGAGGGACCATGATACCACACGACCGAGAGTGTGAGGGGGGGGGGATTTCTACATGAAAATTACCTAAAATAATTTATATCAATTTATATTAAATCCCCCCTGTTGACTTGAAAATGGAATCAATAAATGCAGTTGGTGGAAGGGCCACCTTCTACAATTATGAGAAGAATGGGTTGAATACCAAATTACAGGATTTTTCAGAGGAATGTTCCATTAATCATGTCTAGATATTTCTCTCATATTCCTAGAAATTAATTCTCACATAGTGAAGAAATAATTGCATGGGGGGGAGGGGGAGATTTGATCATTCATCCAATAGGGAGAGCCAAACACAAAGGGGAGCATATGTAGATATGATGTCAAGGAGAGGGTATATGATTGAGGAAAAGGAAATTGTATGAAGTGGTTACTTGAATAAGGTTACCATGTAGTCATGGAGGCATGTGGTCAATTGATTTTCATTAAGAGCTGAAGAGCTATGGACGGGAAATTTTTGGGTGTTTAGTGATAAGGGAAAATATTTGAAGTGGGGAAAGATAAGAAAAGGTGGCATTGAGTGGTTGGAAGTAGAGAATTGAGGTGATGATGAGGTAAATTATTGGAGAGGAAGAAACAAAGCTAGAGTGAAATCCTAGGCAGAGAATGAAGCATAGAATTTTTATGGCCTATGTGATAAATCATGGTTGGAAGGCAATAAAGTTACCATAGGATAAGCTAGAGTAGCCAACCAATTAGCCATGAATACCCCAAGATGGGTCAAGAACCAAGAGAGAAATCTACTAGAACTTTTAGGGAATAACTAGATCTCTGTGCATGCATTAAGGAGCATTAGAGGGAAAATATACTAGGGGACTATGTAGTAGAGAAGGAAGGCCTTTCTCTTTTTGTTGTGTGAGGTAATTAGTAGGGTACATGAGTTTCTATACTAGTTCATTAGAAAGAAATAGTGAGATATTTGGAGAGGAGGTATGGTAAACCTGAGAGAAAGTGTCCATCTTGTGAGAATCCTTAATTTATCCTTGTGGTGTCATTACCCAACTTAGAGTTGGCCTATTTTAGAGAGAACATGTGCAATAGAGCCTATGATTGGGTTGAATGTGTCTCTACTATAGTCAGTTTGGCCAATTAAATCGATACGTGCTTATTATTTCTTATTTATTTATTCAACATGATGCAACTCATTGGGATGTTTGATCCAAATTTGTGAAGGGAATGAAATGAATAACATATTTATAACCAAAACATAGAGAGACAATGAAACTTGACTTATATTAATAAAAGGAAAATGCTAAAAACCTAAAAATGCGAGATGAAAACTAACTAGCTCAAGTGGTGGTAGCTTATGTTTGAGATCTTAGAAATTAAATAACAAATCAATGGAACACATCAAATATTGTGGAAACAAAAACACAAAAGAAAACCATAAAACAAGAGAGACACAAATATATGTGGTTCACCCAATTTGGGCTACATCCACGGAGAAACAACAAGTCTTTCCTTTTATATTATCTCGCAAATTGAAGGGATACAACCTACATCAAATTCATTGTAACCTCCTCTTCACTCTCACACAATCTCCTCTCTTTTTTTCACGCACAAAATAATACACAGTTGCAATACAATTCCACCATATAAACAAGGTTTTCCTTATAGGGAAAAAAACCCAAAATTAACATAACTTCTACCGTCAAATATTTTGCCTAATGAACGACCCAAATTGACTACGAAATTAGAATATTTTATAAGGAATTTTATTTATTTATTTTTTAATTTTTTAATTTTATTTAATTTTATTATTATTAATTTTTTTCGGGGGATGTTACCCCTGAACCCACTCCTAAGGGGGGGCTAAAAGCATGCTACACACCCACTTGGAAGAAATAGTGGCTGGGACCCAAACATGGTTGAAACAAGATCTTTGAATTAGGAAGGTAATCAAGCTCCACACCCAACATGAGAAGAGATGTAGGGGATATGTTCCTTCACTAGATTGAGTTACAATGAGTTCAAAAGGCCCTTTTTAACATCTCAAGTAATGAGGAAAACCTAAATATCCAAAAATGTAACCCTAGGAGATGAAACACCAAAACGTGCATAAACTTGCATAAACTTTTAAAAACAACAAAAACATTTCTAATCATTTTTCTATTAGTATTTTGCTTTCATACTTGCTTTAACCTAAGATTTATAGATATTGCATAGACATGAATGAGTTTTGAATTTTTTACACCAACACACACACACACACACACACCAGTCAATATAGTTTACTTTGATTTCATAGATAATTTTTTGTTTAAAAATGTCTTCCTTAGAATAAAATCTATAATAATTTTGTCCTTTTTTTCATAGAATAGAGTTTTGAATTCTTCCTTATAATATAGTTTCAATTCTTTCATAGAAAAGAGACTTCAATTGATTGTTCATAGAATAAATTATGTCTGCTTTCATACAGTAAGTTTGTCTTTATATTCATTAGAATAGAATTCAAGAGATTTTATAGAATAGAGTTTGAAATAATTTCATATAATTATTTCATATAGTTTGAAGTACTATGTATATATTATGATTATTTGATCGATTCTCAAAAGTTGAAATTGTTTCCAACCACATTGAAAGATGGGGCTCTTAAATGGTTTATGGGTTTAGGAACTAATTATATAAGTTCACGAGATGAAATGAAAAGACTATTTTAGGAAAATATAAGGATTATTGTATACATCATGATCTTAGAGAAGAAGTTTTCAAAATGAATCAGAAAGAAGATCAGAGCCTTGAGGATTTAGTAGAGATATTTTCATATAGTGTTAAGAGAGAAAAATTGCATAACCTAAAACTTGATACATTAAAAACTCTCTTACTTAAAGCTATAAGGGATGAATGGATTGATATTCTTAACCTTATGGGTAAAGGAGGTGTGTTCGAAACTATCATTTGAAGATATTTTTGAATTGTGCAAACATATACTGAAGAGGAAAGACAAAATATGGAAGAAATGCTAGAGTCCAACCATGACAAGAGCAAGTAAATTTTCACGGGGATCGGTAAGCCGAGATGAAATTGGTAATTTTATTGATAATTTAAAATTGATATTCTTGGTAATATTAGTAAAAAAATTGATATGCTAAGAATGAAAAGAAGAAAAAGGCTGAGAATGTTGTTCTATATATATTTTGTCCTAGATGTAGAGAGAAACATGCATTAAGAGAATGTCTTATTAACAATATTAAAATTTGTGTGATTTGTGTAGACACACATGCTACAAAAGATTGTCCTTGAATAATAGGATTAAAGTTTTTTTACCAAGAAGAAGCTACAACAAGTCAAACACTAGAACAATTTTGTTATGTCGCTCCTAGAAGATATTGGTAGCCTCGTCATCCAGGTACGACGCAGGATCCGAATCCAAAATTTCAATATTATGCACAAACTCATAATAGTTGTAATACACCCCTACCTTAGCAAACCTAGCCACCCCAATCTCAAAATCCATCTTGGTCACAAGGGAGGAAAGGTTCCTATGGTATAAATCCACAATACACTCAATATTTCCCACAATATCCTCAATAATACTCTCCACAACAACCTCCAAAATATCAATTCCATCCTCAATTGACCATGAATCAACGCCTTACATTATCATCTACTTCATTTCCTCAAAGACCAAATAAATTACATGCACAACTGCTTCCAAGACCCAATAATAAAGTACCTCAGTAACCTACTTATAGTGTTGAAGTCTGAAATTTCCAAACTTGTATGATAGATCCTCTACATATAAATGATATTCATATTATACCTTGAATAGTTTTACAAAATGAAATTCCTCTTATTGTCTATATCCTTACAAAACCCTCCTTTACTATAGAGATTACAAATTGATGAAGGTGTAGAGAAGCAAATTATTTTACCAAATTATGATGTGTTAGATGAGTTAAAAAATGTTTCCATTAAAATCCATTTGGTTCAAGCAATAAAGGAAATTCCTATTTTTGTAAAAACCATAAATGATTCATGTAATATAAAACCTAGAAGAAGAAAAAAAGAAATACAAAACGTTCAACTTATTGAGAAAATTGCAAAAATTATGATGGGAAAAACTACAATTGAAAATTACCTAGATCCAAGAAGTTCCATTTTAAAGATTCATATCAATAAAGTTTAAATCCAAAATAAATTGATTGACTTAGGAGTAGCTATAAATGTCATGCAAAAAAGTACTATGGATGGATTAAGATTAAATAATCTTCAATTAATACTCTTGGGTGAAAATGTAGAGTCGGGTTACACTTTTGTGATAATTTCCCACAAAAAAATTCATAATCGTAATTTTTTGGCCGAACAAGACAAATTTTCAGCCAAACTATTATACCAAATTTTGGCCAAACATTTGGCCATTTAGATCAACGTCAACCATTTAACGGATTTTTTGCTGAAGCTGGTAATAAATTTGTTCGGTCGATTTTTTTTTAGCGAAACAAAAAGTTTGGTTGATTTTTTTTTCAGCCAAAACAATTGTTCGACCGAAAAAACATTTATATATATAACAACCCTAAGGCCATTGCATAATTTTTCATTGGCTTGCATTTTTTTTGGTAACCATGTATGTCCCTTTCTATGCAATTGCTGTTTTTTTTCAGATTTATTTGTTGGTTTTTTTAGAGAATATATTAATTTTTTGCTATTTTTTTGCAGGATTGGTTGGTGCTAGAGGAGTTCTTACACCTCATCGTTGCTGGAGGAATTTCGTCAGCCTCCTCGTCCGGACCAAAAAACTACTAAAAACTAGATATGTTGACACCTACCTCTGTCTATGATTATAAAACACTAAAAAATTACATATTAGACTTCACGTTTTGTGCCTTTTAACTATCGACATAAAAATCGATCAATAAAACAAAGAAAAAATATGACTGACATTAGTGGTAGAATTTTTCTAGTTAAATTTCCATATTAGAACACATATTTGAGTTGAAATCAAAATTTTACATGTTTCCCGAGTCCTATCAATATATTTGGAGGATTTTGTAATACAAAAGTTGATTCAAAACCTATTCGCATAGCTCACTAGTAAATATGGGAATTTTAATATAATGTAAAAAATATTCAATATAAAGGAGACTCGTCGAGGCTTCAATAAAACCTTGAGTGAAATCAAATAAAAAATCCCAAAACATGGGATATAAGCTTCCCAAAAATCACTACTCATTCACTCTTCAGATTTGGGTGAAGGCTTCGAAGTTCATGGCTATGTAAACTGACCGTAAAGCAAGGCTAATATGCTCGAGAAATCACAAGAGATTGTTGGATTTGACCAGTCGATATATAAGCTTGAATCAAGCTCTGGGAAATACGAGACTGTTCAAGGGTGCCTGCTATTTCAATAACAAGTTCTGTAGCACTTTTAATAGGGTCACACAACTTTACAATAGCTCCAAATAGCTGATGTATGTGTTAAATATTACTACCACCTCTCCCAAGAATTGAACTAACTACACTGTTGGGTATACCCATCTCATAACTTGTTCCAATTTAGTTGTTCAGATGACCACTGGGTAACCCGATACCAAATGTCCTCATTGGAGCATATGCTGATGCATATGGTTCAAGAGATTTATATCTTCTTGTCCCAACTTAGAGTGCTCCAAGACTGCTCCAGATAGAATCGCGCAATATGCATAAATCCCTAGAAATTCATGTTTAAAATTAAGTTTTTCTTAGCTCAGGTCGTAAGTTTCCTTAATCGGTAGGTAAGTATAAGTTAGTAAGGTGTAAGGGAGGCATTGATTATTTAAATGGATGTTGAAATGAAGTTATACTAATATTGAGGATCTATAGAGGTTTGAGGTTCAAACCTGGGATCTGAGGTTCCCAAGCCATTAATTTTTGTGAGGATGTTTTACCAAGTGATTCACCCCAAAATAACTATGATAATATCTCCTCGAAAATTTTACTAATAATTGGAACTTCTCCATTACACTTTGAACTTCTCCAAAGCTATGATAACTCTTTGAAATGGTGCTTCACTCAAGAATGATGAACAATAAGTTTGGAATTTTCCACTTATCTAGACTTGATGCCTCTTGGGTCCCTTGCAACGAATGAATTTTTGATAATTTGTCGAGCCATGATTCTCCAAAATATTAATAAGCCACGTGATATACCAAGAAGGAAAAATAATTGGGCCTAAAAAATATTGTTATGGGTGCCCTGTGATCGATCTGGTACTTGCGAATCTGTTTTCACTCGATAACCTTCTCTTGGGGTGTTGCTTGACCCCTGCATTATAAATCAAAAGTCAAGGAGTGATTGTATACATAATTCCACATTAGAGAAATTTCGAGGCATAAAATGAGCCTTCTAAGAAAAATGTACAACAAAAATAAACTTTATAAGAACCAATAGGATTCAAGATGATGATGTCAACCATGGGGGATGATTCACCATTTTTAGATTAAAAAATTAAAAGGATTAAAACATAATAAATAATAAAACTACCTTTTGAACTCGTATTTTCAACTTATCTCCTTGATGTTTTACTCAAATTTTGAGAAGGAGTACTCGTTGGATCCAAAATGCAATTCCTCATCCAAGGAGTACCCATGTTGCATACTTTTGGTGGACCTCGCTACAAGAAAAATGAGAAATACATGAAAAAATGTGATTGCAATCACAATTTTCAAGTATTTCTCATTTTCTGTGTAGCATTCTCCAACGAAAGTATGCAACATGGGTACTCCTTGGACAAGGAATCAAATTCTACGTCCAACAAGTGTTCTTGATCGAAATTTGAGTAAATTATAGGGAGATAATTTAAAATACGAGTTGAAAGTTTATTTTTTTCTTTTTTCCCTCTAAAATTTGATGATGTAACCTAATATTATAGTATTATTTCCACTATTATTCTATAATTTCCTTAGGAGGCCCATTTTTGACCTCCAAATTATTGTAATGTCTGTGAATAAGGTAAGAAAAATTCAACTCGAGTCGAAGGGGGACATTTGATGCCTGCTTTTCCAGCTCTCTTCGACTAGATCTAGTATCAAATCGAAGATCTGCTCTCCTCACTCAAAAGAAATAATAATACATAATGTGTTGCTTGCATACCTAAATGAACTATAAAAGGTGCTACATGAAATATCGCTGATTAGTGTAGAGATAAGTGTCCTGAATTCACGAAGTAAAGAATATTTATTTCTAATTTATCACTGGTGCACAAGCCGTGAACATAGTGAGCACATTCTTGCACACATCCAAGCAAATTTAGTAGTTGAATCATGTCATTAATTTAGTACGAAATTGGGAATAATAAGTAATTTTTTAATACTCATGGCATCACTATTGTGAATAATTAACAAGTATAGATATATTATATGTTAATTTATTTTATAAAGTCCCACCATATTATTTCAATTACCTATTATGGTTGAAAGGTTATATGAAGAATATGAGTAGTAACAAGCATGCATCTGATAATATTATTTAAATAATAGTGTTTCTATGTATATCCAATTTCTAGAATATTTTGACAAGCCCCATGGCATTATAAAATATTTTAATTTATTGCCTCCGGGAATGATATAAAGTAGCATGATTTGTTTGATATGATATAATTAAAAACTAGAAGCACTCCAAGCTCAAAACTTCTATTTATAATATTTTTGAAAACATTATTTTCGATTATTATTGTTTTGGATAACCAATTCATGGTGATTCATAGGGAATAAATTAAAGGTGTCATATTTATAGAGTTTATAAAGGGAGATTAATATCATATTCAATGTCCAAATAAGATAGGTCGATGATTCAAGTTTTTTCATAGAAAAGTATAACACATCTATACATAATTTTCTATTGAAGAAAGTCATTAGGTGAATTTTTCTAATGAATTATTTACAAATTATTTCCTATTGAAAAGAGTCATTAGATGAATTTTTATAATTAAATTATTTACATTGGACAAATATTTATGACTAGTGTTTCTTGTGTTGGGGAAATACTGTCATGCTAATTTTATTTTTTATGTTATATCTAATATACATATTATTTTGTAATTTTCTTCTTATATGATGTTTATCATTGTAGTCTTACATGTGTAATTTCAATGGAAAACATCAATGTATAATTCTATAGCCCTATTTATCATTGTAGTCTTACATGTGTACATTTCATTGGAAAACATCAATATAGATTTCTATATCCATGGACATTATTATGGATGATATAATAAAATTTCAATGAATACCAAAACACAACTCCCAATGAAGGGTTGATGGAAACATGGAAACATATTGTCATGTTGAATTTACACATAAATAGTGATGTGCAATATGGCTTCATAGGACACTACTTTCCACAAATTATTCTTCCATTAATGTCAAAATAGCATAAAGTGAGTGGAACCTCATTCAATCCATTTTTTGGTAGAGAAATATGTTCCTATTCATTTATAAAATATATTAACAAAATAGATAAAAAATAACATAAAAATAAGTGGACAATATATTTTCATTTGAGTCATCATAAAAACAATCTAGTTAATTTCTCTCATTGGAACTGACATTGCCTTAAATATTGTATTCAAGGCCACATAATTAAATATTGTTACATCGAGAACTAGATTCTAAATGGGATGAACAATTAATATTTTGTAATAACATGGAAATAGAGTGTCAAACTAATGGTATATAAGTTTTTAGTATCAATCCTAACAATATCCAATCTTCATATTTAAAAACTCTCATGAATCATAATTCAACTTTGTTCAAATGATGGCTTTCTTATTCATTTTTTAGTATGTATTTTTCCTTCACTTAAAATTCACATTAAGAAGTGAATCATTCATTATATATTTGATATTTATTTAAGCATGGGTTGAAACCATTCCCTTTATCATTCCTCATAATATAATTGGCAGAGTGGTTAAACCATTCCCTTTATCCCTTTTTTTCCACCTCCAAACCAAAAAGGACAGATGCGATGACGCCGACAAGTCTAATTGACTATAATTATACTCCCTTTTGTCATTTCCTATAATTGTTCCCCTTGTCTTGGTCTGGGATGTTAAGGAATACATTCCATTAATTCCTCACTTTAGATGGATTATGTGGTGATGATATCACTAGAGGAAAAATGTCGTTGTCATACCATGGGACATATGTTGGTGCAGCGAAAAAAGGGTAGATGAAGGTTGGTCTGACCATTTTAAAGAAGAGACACCTATTATAGTAACTATAAAATAAAATATAAATCAAAATATACACATTAGGATATGATATGTATCTTGGGAAAGAAGTCCTAGTTATCCATTTTGCATACCAAACTCGATGCACCCACATAAGCCCATATAATTATTTCTTCATTGTCATGTTTTTACCTCATTGTATATTCCTTTTTTGGTGTTAATCATCATATCCAAGTGTCAGATATAAAATTCTAGGCTAAATCCTTCTTGTAATATTCCATGATTAAATCACAATATATATTTATTTTTCATCATTCTCCCATAAACTAAGGAATTTGCAATAAATAAATATATTATTCATTTTATTGATTTTTTTTTTTTTTTACAAGCATAAGAAATCCCATTAAACATGGTTTAAAAATGAACATTATGCATATAAGCTTCTTGTTATCCCAATCCAGGGCAAGCGATGATTACTTATGTGCTATGCAATATTGCGATGAACAAATTCTTCCAAAGGAAAAGGAATGTACCTGGAAGGAAAAAGTGTAGAAAATCCATGCAAATTCAAACCGATATTTTTAATATGATAAAAAAAAATACTTAAATATACTCAACAAATTGTGGAAACCAATTACGATAAAAAAATCACAAGAATAAGAAAGAGAAATAATTTCAATCGCACAATCAAAATATTTATCTCAGGAAAGCCTGGGCTAAAAACCCCACTATCTGCATATTGCATAAGTCAATGAATATGAGAAAAATACAATCATTCTCTTAGGCTTGAGAGCTCTCTACACTATCTTTGTCTGTCTCATTGCTTCTTAGGCTAACTATTGCCAATACTTAGCCAATTTCCTAGCCTTCCAAGCTCCTACTTCCTTGCGCTTTTCAATGAGGAGTTAGGTCCCTATTTAATGAGAAAATTCCCTAATAATAGTTCCACAGTAAATCAAGGCTCTTCCTCTAACTCCATGCACCACCTGTACATTTTTCTGATTAAAAAAATGATGGTACACTTCCCTTTAACTTCAATCTCAACTGGGTATTTCTCATAACCGACATGCACGAGTTATTTATGAGTGAATTATTAGTTATATGATTTATCACTGCATGTGAATTAAATATAATTTAATTCACTTGACCTCTCACTCATTCCTCCATTAGTTAAAACTAGTTAAACTGATTTTAATTCAAATAAATGAAGTTAATTAATTGCAACTTAAAATAAACTCAACCAGGGCTCCTAAGAAGTAGGAGACACTCTACCTGCCTCTAGTTTGACCCCCAACTAGAAATGACTGAACTAAATAAGTCTTCCTAACTTATTTAACTCATACAAGTTGTCATGTGAGTGGAATTACAATTTCCTTTTAATTTAATTAAGGGAAAATTAAATTAAAATCCCTTTTGATGCCATTTTCAATATTTCTTGTTCCCATTTTCAGTACAACAAACAATGAATCATATTATATTGCATTGATATAAGGATTATGAACAACTAGGGAGTATGGATCCAATGTAATTGTAGTATTCACCAATTCTGAACTTGTGTGCAACCATATGAAAGGCACGTACCAAGCCAAAGAGGAGGGGTTAAAACAACTACATGGAGAAGAAAAAAAATATTGTTAGTCATTTTCAATTTTTTAGCATAAGACATTGTGAAAATGTTAATAGGATTTCTAGTGATCTATTGTATGGGGCAATGCCAATTTAATATTTGTGTGTGAAAGATGAATTGGTGTTAAGAATCTCTCCATCAAAATTTATTGATGGAAATTAGAATATATCTTTGATATGTGTGATTTTTTTAGTTATAAATATGTTGTTTTTAATGACCATCTGTTTTTTTCAATTCTATACTAAGTGTTCCCCCACTCTGTAAGAAAAAATTGTTGAACCTCACATGTTTTAGAAATTTTTGTATTTAATTTTCAAAATGTGCACTTCAACATTTGTGTTTTTAGTCTGGAGTATATTTTAAATGAAGAATTTACACCAAATAATTTTGAAGAAACCCTTGGATAGTTACATTAATGTTTTGAATTCTTGATATTTTAAATAGCAGTTTTTATATTTTTAAATGCATGAGGTAACTTCAAGGGTTACATCAATTTTCTGAATTCTTGATCTTTTTAAATAAAAATTTTAAATATTTTTAAAAGCATGAGGTAACTTCAAGGTTTATATATATATATATATATATATATATATATATATATATATATATATATATATATCTATCTATCTATCTATCTATATCTATCTATCATTCATCTATCTATCTATCTATCTATATATATATATATATATATATATATATATATATATATATATATATATATATATATATATATATATATATATATATATATATATATATATATATATATATCTATCTATCTATCTATCTATCTATATCTATCTATCTATCTATCTATCTATCTATATATATATATATATATATATATCATGGATCGAGGGCTTGGGTCATCACATGAGCATTTTCCACTTGATTCTTCGAGGCGAGCGTCAATTGAGTCTCATACATTGACTAGAGGGGGAGGTCATGGACTGAGGAGATTATCAAATGAATCAGGGGAGGTCCATTATTCGTTCCATCATGATCATGGTATATATACATTTATGTGCAATTTTTTAAATGATATTTGAATATAATCATGTATGTACATACATATATGATTTTTTTTCAATTTAAATTTATCAATTTATAATAAATTTCATCTTTTTTAGGAGCATCTCTCACTAGGTCGAACAAAGTATTGTAGAAATTTGAATAATTGATATATTATTCATCGAGATTCTCTTGATCACACACTATTTTAACTTCATGCACAATACAGAATCTCCTCTACCATTGATCATTAATTGTAGAAATAAAAACAATCGCATGTGCACATTAAAACCATAAACAATCACACACATGAACACAGTATTTCATGGGAAAGCTTAAAGTTGAAAACCCCAAACTATCTGTATACTATATGTCATAGAGATCATGTAACAATCATTATACAAATCTCCTCACAAGCTCTCAGTACAATCTCCAATTGCTACACACTAATCAAGCTAGATCTAGCAAAACACATGCTCCAATCTTTGCCACCTGATAGCCAACCTCTATTGTGCAATAAATGCTGAAGAATGGCTCATAAATAACTTCAAACCACCTGGCTTGTACTGCGCAATCCTCATTGGCTTCTCCAATCACTGGTTGTTGCAAATATGCAATAGTATAGTCACAACTAATAGTTAACCTGCTCTTTCACCTATCTCTTCACTGGTCTCCACTGAAACTGTCCATGCACTGAAGTTAACTGATGTATTATTTAGTTGATTAATGAGTTTATAATTAGTGAATTAATTAATAATTAATTCACACCACTCTTCACTAGTGTATTAATCATTTAGACTAAATACAACTAGCTCAACTATGTTTAGATTAGTTAAACTGAACACAACTCCATTAACTTCCTCAATCAACTCCACCAAACTCTCTCACATGAGTTCTAACCGAAGTCTCCATGCAATAGCTCCACTTAACCCTCAGGAATAGCGTAATTCCTTCTGTCAGCTCCTGTGCCACATCTGTGCACTTAACTGAAGTGCTCCAAGAGAATAAGATAATGTTTATAGTCCAAATATTATTAAGAGCTAATAATATTCGACATATCTATTTTTAGACTGGCAATCTAAAAATAGATTCCGCCCAATATGTCTAAAAATAGAAGCCCATCTATTTTTTCCGACTTGACCAACCATCCACAAATAGCATCCTGCAACTCATAAAACATGATCCCTATGTCTAAAAATAGACATAGTCTAAAAATAGACTTTGTGCCAAAAATAGCCTGCGGGCCCACTTAGTGAAGGCGACTTCTTTCTACTAAGCTCATCATCTTGTTGCAATATCAAAACTCCCTCTCAATAGGATAAGGATTATCTTCCACCCCTATCTTGCCTCTGTGGTATTCGAATTTGCTCCTGGTGAGCGCCTTCGTCAAGATATCAGCATCTTGATCCTTCGTGGGAATGTATGAAAGTAACATGATCTTCCTCTACACACAATCTCTGATATGATGATACCGGATGTCAATGTGTTTAGATCTATCATGAAATACTGGATTAACCGAGAGTTTAATGCAACTCTGATTATCACAATAAATCACAGTAGGATCTAAGTGTGAACCAAACAACCCGACCAGGATCTTCCTCATCCATATAGCCTCGCATGCAGCCAAACTCGCTGCCATATACTCGGCCTCTGCTGAACTGAGTGCCACGGATCTCTGCTTCCTGCTGTACCAAAAAACTGTTGTCGACCCGATACTGAAAATCCCTCCAGATGTGCTCTTTCTATCCGTTGGGCTCCCTGCCCAATCTGCATCTGTGAAGCCACATAGCCTCACCTCATCCGACTGTCTGTACCATAATCCATATCCCAATGTGCCTCTGAGATATCTCAATACATGCTTGCCTGCCTTCCAAAAGAGCTTGGTAGGCTTAACCATAGCTTGTGAAAGTTGGTTAACAGCATAGCATATGTCGGGTCGTGTATTGACCATATACATAAGCGACCCCACCAACTGTCGATAAACAGTGGCATCCACTACCTCTGCTGAAGTAGCATCCTCCTTCCTCCAACCACCAGGAAGAGGAGTATCAACAGGCTTGCATCCATGCATGTTGAACTTCTCCAGTATCTCCCGGGCATACTTGCCTTGAGAAACAAACAGTCCACCACTGCGCTGCCAAATTTCCAATCCCAGGAAATAATGAAGGAGGCCCAAGTCCTTCATCTCAAACTCCTTTGCAAGATCAGCCTTGCATGAGTGTATCAATAGTTCATCACCTGTCAAAATCAAATCATCTACATAAAGTACAATGATCAGCAACTTACCCTCCACCACAATCTGGTATAGGTTAGGATCCACCTCACTCTTAGAGAATCCAAGTCTGGTGAAATAACTTTCTATCCATGTGTACCAAGCACGAGGTGCTTGTTTCAACCATACAACGCTATTTTGAGCCTGCACACATGCGACTTGCTGCTGAAGATCTCGAAACCTTCGGGCTGCTCTATGTACACCTCCTCCTCAATCTCCCCATTGAGGAATACAGTCTTCACATCCATCTGATGAATGTGCCACCCCATCTGCACTGAGAGAGCAAGAACTGTTTGTATGGAAGAATACCTTGCGATAGGTGAAAAGGTCTCCTCATAATCGATCCCCTCAATCTGTGAGAAGCCTTGGGCAACAAATCTTGCCTTGTACTTCTCCACACTCTCGTCAGCTGCTTGCTTCACTTTGTAGATCCATCTCAAACCCACCACTAATTTCCCTTCCAGCCTTGGGACAATCTCCCATGCACTGTTTTTGACAATCGAATCATACTCTTCCACCATGGCATCTACCCATGCGGGATCCTCCACAGATTCCTCGAAAGAGGATGGCTCCATCACGATACACTTGCTCATAAGAGCCATGTATCTAGTATACCGGTCAGGCGACTGTCTCTGTCTGCGCTGTGATGTAGGTGCTCCTACAACCTTCTTTGTATCTTGAGCCAGTCACTCAGATTCTGTAGTGCGCTTCCGCCCTCTGATGGTTGGCGCTACTTGAGTGGTCTCTTCCACTCCATGAACCTCATCTTGTGGCTGATCCACATCCTGAGACTCATCCTTAGGAACTAATAGCTCCTCATCGGCATGCAAGTGTGTCTCCCTCTCAAGCGAACACTTCATGGCTTTCTCCTCATGAAATTTGATATCCCGTCGCACAACAGTCTTGCAACTGTCTGGAAAATACACAGAATAGTTGTGGGGTGTATCAGTGTACCCCAAAAATATCCCAACCTCTACAGTCGGCTCCAGCTTCTTCCTGGCATCCTTCGTCACATGAATGTAAACAGGTGAACCAAAAATCCTCAAATGGGAAATATCAGGCCTCTTACCAAAAAACGCCTCCTCGGGTGTACTCATGCCAAGTATCCTGTGAGGACAACGGTTCTGCACATATATTGTAGTATTGCATGCCTCAGCCCACAAGTGTATGGGAAGGCCCGATCATGCAACATCGCCCGTGAAACACCCACGATCATTCTGTTCTTCCTCTCAACAATCCCATTCTGCTGTGGGTTATGAGGTGCTATGAGCTCTCTTCGAATTCCTTCTGTGCTGAAAAAGTCCTTGAACTCGCCAGAGATGAATTCACCACCATTGTCGCTCCTAAGAGCCTTCACCTACTTCCCCGATTCTTTCTCAACCAGTGCCTTGAACTCACAGAACTTTGAGTATGTCTCACTCTTCTTCTGCATGAAGAAGATCCAACACTTATGAGAAAAATCATCAACAAATATCACATAGTACCTGTGCTGTGCTGTCGAAGCTACTTAGAAAGGTCCACACATGTCTGTGTGAATTATCTCAAGGATCATCGTGGCGCGACTATCCTTCTTGTGAAAGGTGGCTTTCACGAATTTTCCCAAAGTACATCCCTTGCACTGATCTGACTGCAGAAGTGTACCTTTGGGAAGCCCAGTAGAAATCTGCTGCAGTATCTTCAAAGCTCCATGGTGAAGGTGGCCCAATCTCTAGTGCCACAGCTTGCCATCATCCCGGCTCACCACTCCTTCTGCCTTGCCTGCCATTGCTGCGCAACCATCTACCTGCAATTGATAAAGGTTCTTAACTCAAACCCCTATCCTCTAGGTCTCACTAGTTGCCTTACTACGCAGGAAATCCTTTCCCTCGCTAAAGACAACATCATATCCCTTGTCTTCTAACATTGCCATAGAGATCAGATTCTTCTTCAATCCTGGAACATGCATCATTTCCTTCAATACGAAGGGTTTACCAGACTCCCTCTCAAAGGAAATGGGACCAATACCGGTCGCACTGTATCTACCATCATCGCCCATCTCGATGTGCACTCCAATATCTTTCTCATCCAGATCAATAAACAAATCTTTGTCTCCGATCATATGAAAAGACACACCACTATCAAGAAACCACACTGAACCCATCACAATTGAGACCAAGCATGTGATCAGTGAAAAATCTAGCTCAAACTGTGAGGCTAAGGCCTTTCCAGCTGCAGATCCAGTAGCCTGCTTATTTTTCTTCTTCTGTGGACAATTAGTGGCGTAATGTCCGTGTTGGTGACAGTGAAAGCGCTTCACCTTGGACATGTCCTGCTTCTTTCCTTTCACACCGGATTGAGAAGAATTCTTCTTGCTCTTCCCCTTCCTTGCTTTGGCAGCCAAAGAGAAATTTTCATCATCAGAGTTCTTTGATGAAGATCTGTCCCTGGTACTTCGCCTTATCTCCTCTTGCACAAGATCCGACCAAATTCGCTCCCATCTTGGCAATTTTTCCCGACCATTGACAGAGTCCTGATAGGAATGCCAACTCTTCGGAAGCCCAAGGAGAGCTAATCTCACCAAGTCCTCGTCATCAACAGTAACCCCCACACTTCCCAGCTCATCCCTGCATTGGATGAACTTCGTGAGGTACTTGGGCATACTGTCACCTTTCTCCATTTTTATGTTCCTGAGTTTATCCTTGAGCGCCAACTTCCTCTGGTCACTCTTGCTTTGAAATAAATATGTCAAAGCTTTCTACATCAAGAATGGAGAAGCCTTACCATGAAGGCTGGACACTATGTGATCCTTCACACCTTCCAACAGAATCCTTCGACACTTTGTTGTCTTCTTTTGCCATGTGTCAAGTACGGTAGCATCACTAGAAGTAGGTTTTGGAATTTCTGCATCTATGAACTCCTTCAACCCATTGTCATCTAGCACCACCTCCATCCTGTCCTTCCATGCAATATAATTTGAGCTGCCCTCAAGGGCATACTCCAATCGCAATCTGTTGAAAGACATCTCAACTTCGACACCAAGAGAACACTACTGCAAATTCGAATTCCACCAGCTCAAAACTCAACCGCTTCAATGTTTTGCAATTTCTACAATGATCAATATCGCTCTGATACCATGTAGAAATTTGAATATTTGATATATTATTCACCGAGATTCTCCTGATCACACACTATTTTAACTTCATGCACAATACAAAATGTCTTCTACCATTGATCATTAATTGCGGAAATAAAAACAATCGCATGCGCACATTAAAACCATAAACAATCACACATATGAACATAGTATTTCATGGGAAAGCTTAAAGCTAAAAACCCCCAACTATCTATATATTATATGTCATAGAGATCATGTAACAATCATTATACAAATCTTCTCACAAGCTCTCAGTACAATCTCCAATTGCTACACACTAATCAAGCTAGATCTAGCAAAACGCATGCTCCAATCTCTGCCACCTGATAGCCAGCCTCTATTGCACAATCAATGCTAATGAATGGCTCATAAATAACTTCCAACCACCTGGCTTGTACTGCGCAATCCTCATTGGCTTCTCCAATCACTATTTGTTGCAAATATGCAACAGTATAGTCACAACTGATAGTTAACCTGCTCTTTCACCTATCTCTTCACCGGTCTCCACTGAAACTGTCCATGCACTGAAGTTAACTGATGTATTCTTTAGTTGATTAATGAGGTTATAATTAGTGAATTAATTAATAATTAATTCACACTACTCTTCACTAGTGTATTAATCAGTTAGACTAAATACAACTAGCTCAGCTATGTTTAGATTAGTTAAACTGAACACAACTCCATTAACCCCTCAATCAACTCCACCAAACTCTGTCACATGAGTTCTAACTGAAGTATCCATGAAATAGCTCCACTTAACCCTCAGGAATAGCGTAATTCCTTCAAGTCATTCGTGCCACATTCAGCATTCCTATCGATGGCCTCCAAGAGAATAAGATAATGTTTATAGTCCAAATATTATTAAGAGCTAATAATATTCGACATATCTATTTTTAGATTGGCAATCTAAAAATAGATTCCGCCCAATATGTCTAAAAATAGAAGTCCATCTATTTTTTCCGACTTTACCAACCATCCAAAAATAGCATCCTGCAACTCATAGAACATGATCCATATGTCTAAAAATAGACATAGTTTAAAAATAGACTTTGCGCCAAAAATAGCCTGCTGGCCCACTTAGTGAAGGAGATTTCTTTCCACTAAGCTCATCATCTTGTTGCAATCTCAACAAGTATATACTCAATCAATGGATGACCATCATTCACATCATCGTGGTATGGTATATATATGTTTATGTGCATTTAATTAAATTATAAATAGGTAGAATCATATGTACATACATATATTGAATTGATTTTTGTCAATTTAACTTAATTAATTTACTATAATTACTATTTTTTTTAGAAGCTTCTATCACTATGTCGGCACATGAGGGTGGTCAAAAACCTCATTAAACTCATGTAATTGGGCATGATGGTGCTCAACCATCTCCGGGTGATCATGATGTTGAGATTCAACAAGATGATGAGCTTAGTGAAAAGAGTCGCCTTCACTAAGTGGTCCCGCAGGCTATTTTTGGTGCAAGACTATTTTTAGACTATGTCTATTTTTAGACATGATGATCATATTTCAGAAGTTGCAAGATGATATTTGTGGATGGTTGATCAATTTGGAAAAATATATGAAATTCTATTTTTAGAATATTGGGCAAATTCTATTTATAGATCGCTAATCTAAAAATAGATGCATGTCGATTATTATTAGCTCTTAATAATAATCAGAGACTAAACAACAACTTATTCTCTTGGAGCACTTTGTTTTAGTGCACAAATGTGGCACATCAGTGGATTGAGGGAATTACACAATTCCCAAGGGTTTACTAGAGCTAATGCATGGAGGACTCAGTTTGAACTCAAGTGGCAGAGTTATGACACAGTTGGAAGAGTAGTTATAGAGTTGTATTCAGTTTAACTCAATTAGACTCAGTTGAGCTAGTTGTATCTAGTCTAATTGAATGATACACAAGTGAGAGTGGAGTGAATTAATTAGTTAACTAATTCACAAATAATAACTCATTAATCAAATGAACATTACAACAGTTAACTACAGTGCATGGTAGTTTCAGTGGAGACCCAGTGGAGAGATAGGTGAAAGGGCAAGATGGACTATCTGTTGTAACTATAGTGATGCATTGATTTCATCACACACATATTGGAGTTGCCAATGAGGATTGTGCAGTCAAGGAAAGGGTAATTCGAATTCATTCAGAGCTATTCTTCAGTAGGGATTGCGCAGTGGAGGCAGGCTAGCAAGAGGCAGAGATCGGTGCATGGATTTGCAAGATTGTTCCTAATTAGTGTATGACGATTGTATTGTACTGAGAGCTTGATAAGCTTTGTATGAGGATTGTCATATGATTCCATGATACATAATATATAGTTGGGGTTTTCAGCTTCAGGCTTTCCTAATTAAAAACAACTGTGTTATGTGCGATTATTTTTATTTATGCTTTACATGTGTGTGCAATTAAATTTTCGCAAAAGATTAACAAGTGGAATGATTAAGTATTTTGCAAGAAGTTAAATATTGTGAGATCATGTGAATATAGGACATATGCATGCTTAGTGCATATAATTTCTACATGGTATTGGAGAATTGTTGATTGAATATTGCAATTGTAAAGTGAGTTTGTGCTAGTGGACAATTCGAATTTGCTACAGAAGATTCTTGGTGCAGAAGTTGAGTATACATTGAAATGGCTTTCAATGGGTTGTGATTGGAGTATGCCCTTAATGGGAGCTCGAATTAAATAGCCTAAAAGGATAGGATGGAGGCAGTGATGGAGGATAATGGACTGAAGGAGTTCATCGATAGTGATGTTCTTAAGCCGGGATCTAGTGATGTTGCATTAATTGACGCATGGAAAAAGAATATAGCAAAGACAAGGAGAATTCTGTTGGAAGGTGTGAAGGACCATATTGTGTCCAGCCTTCACAGGAAATCCAATCCATCCTTAATGTGGAAGGCTTTGACAGAATTTTTCCAAAGAAGAAGTGACCAGAGGAAGTTGGTGCTTAAAGACAAGCTCAGGAAAATAAAAATGGAGAAAGGCGACAATATTCCAAAATACCTCACGAAGTTTGTCCACTGCAAGGATGAACTGGGAAGTGTGGGGGTTACTTTTGATGATGAATACTTGGTGAGCTTGGCTCTTCTTGGGCTTCCGAAGAGTTGGCATAGCTACGAAGACTCTGTCAATGGACGGGAGAAACTACTAGGATGGGAGCGACTTGGTTCAGATCTTGTGCTGGAGGAGATAAGGCAGGGTACCAGGGATGGATATTCATCGAAGAATGAAGATGAAGAGAATTTCACTTTGGCTACCAAAGCAAGGAAAGGGAAGGGGAATAAATTTCCTTCAAAATCCGAAGCTAAAGGCAAGAAGCAGGATTTTTCCAAAGTGAAATGTTTTCACTATCAAGAACATGGGCATTTTGCCACTAACTGTCCACAGAAGAAGAAGAACAAGAAGGCTGTTGGAGCTGCAGCTGGAAAGGCCTTAGCCTCGAAATTTGAAATTGATTTCTCTTTGATCACATGCTTGGTTTCAAGATGTACGGGATCAATGTGGTATCTTGATAGTGGTGTGTCTTTCCATATGATGGGTGACAAGGAGTTGTTTAGTGACTTGGAGGAGAAGGACCTCCAGATGCATATAGAGATGAGAGATGATGGTCAGTACAATGTAACTGGCATTGGGACCATTACCTTTAGGAGGGAGTCCAGTAATCCATTCGTGTTGAAGAATTTTATGCATGTTCCAGGTATGAAGAAGAACTTGGTCTCAGTCGCAATGTTGGAAGACAACGGTTATGATGTTGTTTTCAGTGAGGGAAAATCCTTCCTTCAACATAAAAAATAGGTCAAATCAAGAAGATAGGGGTTAGAATTAAGAATCTCTACAAGATGGAGGTAGAAGGCTGTGCTGTAATGGTGGGCAAAGCAAAACAAGTGGTGAACCGGGATGAGGGAAAATTATGGCATAGGAGATTGGGCCATCTTCACCATGGGAAAATTATGGCATAGTCAGATCAGTGCAAGGGATGTACTATGGTTAAGTTTGTGAAGAACAAATTTCATGAGAAGAAGAACCGTGCTTCGGTGATCCTAGAGAGAATTCACACAGATATGTGTGGAACTTTCTCAGTTGCTTCAAAAGAAAAACACAGGTATTATGTTATATTTTTTGATGACTATTCTCGTAGATGCTGGATCTTCTTCATGCAAAAGAAGCGTGAACCATTCCCAAAGTTCTGTGAGTTCAAGGCATTGGTGGAGAAGGAGTCGGGTAAGCAAGTGAAAGCTCTACGGAGCGATAATGGTGGTGAATACATCTCGGGTGAATTCAAAGACTTCTATAGCAAAGAAGGAATTCAAAGAGAACTCATAGCACCTCATAACCCACAGCAGAATGGGGTCATGGAGAGGAAGAACAAAATGATCGTGGGTGTTGCATGACCAGGGACTACCAATGCACTTGTGGGTGGAAGCATGCAACACTGCCGTTTATGTGCAAAACTGTTGTCCTCATAGAGTACTTGGCATGAGTACACCCGAAGAAGCTTTTACTGGTAAGAAGCCTGATATTTCTCATTTGAAGATTTTTGGCTCACCTGTTTACATTCATATGACAAAGGATGCCAGGAAGAAGCTGTAGCTGACTACATAAGTTGGGATATTTGTGGGGTACACAGAAACACCCCATAATTATCATGTGTAATTGCCAGACAGTCGGATGACTGTTGTGCGACGGGATATAAAATTCAATGAGGTGAAAGCCATGAAGTTGTTGCTTGAGAGGGAGCTACACTTGCATGCGGAGGAGGAACTTATTGTTCCCAAAGATGAGCCTCTGGATGTGGATTAGCCATAAAAGGAGATTCATGGAGCAGAGGAGTCCACTCATTCAGAACCAACATCAGACAAGGCAGAAAGCGTACCACAAAAGCTGAGAGACTGAAGCTTGATGCGGCACAGAATGTAGGAGTCCCTACATCACAGCGCAAACAGAGACAGTCACCTAACCGATTTACTGGATACATGGCTATTATGATCAAGTGTATCGTGAAAGAGCCATCTTATTTTGAAGAAGTAGTGCAGAAGCCCACATGGGTAAATGCCATGGTGGAGGAGTATGACTCCATTGTCAGAAACAATGCTTGGGAGATTGTTCGAAGGCCGGTGGGAAAATAAGTTGTTGGATCAAGATGGATCTACAAGGTAAAGAAAGCTGCTAATGGGAGTGTCAAGAAGTATAAGACAAGATTTGTTGCCGGGGGCTTCTCACAGATCGAGGGGATTGACTATGAAGAAACCTTTGCACCTGTCGCACGGTATTCTTCCATACAAACCATCCTTTCTCTCTCAGCGCAGATGGGTCGGCACATTCATCTGATGGATGTGAAGACTACATTCCTTAATGGGATCATTGAGGAAGAGGTGTACATTGAGTAGCCTGAAGTATTTGAGATCTTCGGTAGCAAGTCACATGTGTGCAGGCTCAAAAGAGCGTTGTATGGGATGAAACAAGCACCACGTGCTTGGTACACTTGGATCGACAACTATTTCAATGGATTTGGCTTCACCAAGAGTGAGGCAGATGCAAACCTGTACCAGATTGTGGTGGAGGGTAAGCTTTTAATCATTGTACTTTATGTTGATGATTTAATACCAATAGGTGATGAGCAGTTGATACACTCATGCAAGGCAGATCTTGAAAAGGAGTTCGAGATGAAGGATTTGGGCCTCCTTCATTATTTCCTTGGAATGGAAATATGGAAGTGGGAAGGTGATTTGTTTGTGTCTCAAGGCAAGTATGCCCAGGAGATACTAGAGAAGTTTCACATGCAAGGCTGCAAGCCTATCAACACTCCTCTTCTAGGAAATTTGAAGAAAG